>WEIS01053287.1:1562-52549 GCA_013389965.1 Todus mexicanus
CAATTCATCTTTATTGGGAAGAAAAGCTAAAATAAGTACTAGTTCTTGTTTGATACCCAAGGCCAAGTTTGAGAACGGGTACATTAGCCATATTTGAATGGTATCAGAAATACTTAGCCGGGAAACTCAAACAACGTTCCATTTTTATACAATTGGGGTTTTTCTCCAGTACAGTACAGAAACATCCCTCAGTTTCTTATAGCAACTGTAGTGATTCTTGAAACAAACTATTAGCTACACAATTTCAAGGTATACTAGTGAAGCCATGGGTGTTTCAAAAAGGAGGCAGTTTCAGAAGATCCTGTATGGCATGGACAGTGCCATTTCTTGCTATTCAAGCATTGTCATCAGCTGCAGTGTTGCAGAACTACATATATACAGTGTTCTATGCACTGTAAGGCTAACTGACACATTTTACAGACACTAACACAGCTTAAAGAATGCATTTCCTCCTCTTCATTCCCTCATTTGTCCTGTTACCATCTCTGGGAAGAGAATTTTTGCATTATCCCTCTTTTAGCACAAGGTCTCCCACGCTAGGGAGCTCCTACCCACCTACCATACCTTGGGAAGTACTTGACTCCGATCAGCAATGTCTATATAAATAGCTTCTACATTCTTCCATACATCTGGCTCCAGTTTATGAACCTGCAGTGAAAGCAGAAGATGAAAGTCAAGATTCAACTTCAGAACAAAATTCATCTGCAGAACACTCCTCATTCTAAGATCATTAAAAAACCCCAGACAGATGCAGACACCCAGCATTCCCCTTCCACATACAGGGAGGTCACTGCAGTAAACACATGATACAAGATCTTCTAAAGAAGCAAAGGTGCTCACACAGAGCAAGTGTTTGGGGAATGCTTTTACTCAGCATATACGAGAAGCCCACAGGAGGGAGACTCTGCCTTGCTAGTGCAATAGGCATTTAAAATCCAGGCACACAGCGAACAGACAGTTCCACACAGCAATTCTCTAACCTAGCATGGAAAGCAGCATTGTAACATTAAAGAGATGAATAAAATACAACAATAATACTTACATTCTCTTCTGTTCCAAGATCTGATTTATGCCAGGTTTCGATTTTGATCAGGAAGTCATCCTTCATATACTCATTCTGTCATCAAAATAAAGCTTCTTGTTATTCTTTGGATATATAACTTGTCATCTTATTAGCTAGATAAGTATTAGGAGAGTCAATTCAAAGAATTACAACTTGATTGGGGTTTGATTTGGGCAACTTCAGAATTATCTGTAAACACATCATTGCTTTTAGCAAAATTGTTTGATCACTAAATACATAAGATCAAATAAACCACAAGTTGTTCACTGAATAAGCATAAGTTCCATCGTTTCTGTGAAACATTTGCAGTTTATAAATAGCTTTTTCTTTAAAGGACAATATCTGCCACTCCAAATAGAGTTCAGAAGGGGTAACATAAGCTAACTAGGCAGAAACTGTCTTCTCAAAGAGATTACTGATCTAGCATTGAGTACATATTTGGATGTAACTCTTCAAATGAACAACAATATTAAACTGATGTGTGGAAAGCTTTAGACATTGGAAAGGGAAGGGACAAGAAGCACAGTTCTGCCAAGTAAGCAAAAAAATTTCCATTTCTCATTATTACTGCGAGTAGAAAAGGACTTCCAAAGGTAATCCTATCCTCCCTCAAGGGAGAAGAAACAAAAGCACAAGCCAGTGAAACACTCAGCAAGTAAAAAGGAAATATCAAATTCAGACGACAAATTACTCCAAGGGACATAATGGTACGAGCTAACTTTCTTTTAATCAGTTTATGAAGACAACGGTACATTCCCATTTGCAAAGCCGAGCATTGCTGTAGTAAAGAAGGATCTCTGTGACCAGTCACAAAGTGTTTGGGGATATGCCACAGCCAGTATGGGGGTTTAATCTACGTGATCTTACAATGGCAAAAGCTAAAGTGCCTTTAGCTCAGGCTAAAGAGCTTCTTATACCCAAACCCCTTCATTTCAGACATGACACAAGCTTCCACAGATCATCAGCAAAAACAATACTTACTGTAATAACTGGTCCAAGCAATCAACACATGAAAAGAAAGAGATACAGTACTTTAGTGAAAAAAGAACGTACAGCAACCATTGCCCTCCTCCCACTGTGAGCAAAACAGGAACAACTTCAACTTCCCAGGGGGCTGCTTATACTACTGAGAAAACCCCCCTACAAGTCAATAAAACCCAGTGAAGTTCACCCCCTTCTCCTTTGGAAATTCTCAGACGTGGAGAAAGCCAGAGGAGCAGCAATTAATTATGTACTGCCACTTCTGCTCTCTGGACTGCAGCCAGCTGGATGAGGAGATGGAATAAGCATGTTCAGCTGACGGCATTTTACCAATCCTTTCTCAGCTTGCAGATAAGAAACCTCTCTGCAGTTCTGAAGCAAACACATGCTGGATTTCAGGCCAGTGTGGACCTCATCACTCCTGCAGGCAGTAACCAGACCCTCTGCATCTCTACTGCTCATGGTAACTGAGCTCCCCGGATAGTAAGGCTCAATTATTCAACACAGAAAAGCAATTAAAGATCCTGTAACAGTCAGCATCTGTTCTTCCTGAGCCATCAGAGCATGTTAGCAATTCCACTCAAAAATAAGGATGTCTGAAGCTAGAGTTAAACTTTGCTGGTTTGTTCCAAAGTTATCATGAGGGCTTTACTAAGAAGCAATTTTGTTTTGAAGGTACTGCTAGAATTTATGAGTTTCCAGCCCAACAGACCGCAGACAGTCCCATCCCGTATCACCTATCACGCACATCCAGCTACCTTAATTGCCTACTGCTGGGCCTTGGACTGTTCTAAACCCCAAACAATTTGAAAATTGCTTTTTACAGCAATTTACAGAAGGCTAATTATTTAGACTGGCATGTTGGGGTGGAGGGAGAGAACAAGTAAGCAGAGATGAGGCTAATTTTTGAAAGGCTGAACTTCATCTCACTGCACACTTCATTATTTCTGCAAGAAGGTTTTTTTCCTGCTAGTCCAAAGGAAATACTGAATAAACCAGCAGTAATTACAAACCAGAGCCTCCCCACCTTCCCATGACTACATGCCAATATTATGCAGCTGCCTTCAAACAGGTTCCTTCACCTTCCTAATTTCTTCTCTGTGGGGAAGACTCCTCATTTGTAAACAAATTAATCTCTTTAGAAATGTCCTTTAAAACTTCAGATGCTCAGCCTGCTACAAATTAGGGCCTGCACTCACAGTGTTACAGCAGCAACTCCTACCCATTTCAGCTGCAGATATAACTTCTCAATTTCTTGACACTTGGCCACAGCCCATGCTGACACTCAGAAGAGTGGAACACACATCAAATTGCTTCTCTAAAAACATTTCGACAACATTAATATTTAAGTCAGACTGCAGAAAACAACCAAGAACACTGTTCTCCTTGGCACCAGCCCACGGTTATAACTCTAGGCAATCCTCACTTCGTTTTACTGTAGAGGTTGTAAATGCATACAACGACAAACTCATTTGCAGTTCATACTCTCCAAGGAGCAAAGCAAGGCTTCCATGTAAAGTACACAAACCCAACGTATTACGGCACAGATGAGCGTGCAGAATTGTAGGAAGTTATAAGCTAGGCATTTGAATTCCCTCAGTCTGCAGTAGCTCTCTGATAACGGCACGCAATATGCGTATTAAAGTAATAACTGAGCTTTTCAGAAAAAAGAGGGAAATGTAAGAAGGATGATCTCGTATAATTAAAAAAAAAAAATACCATGAGGCACAATTAACTAAAAGTACTGCTTTACTCAAGTTTAAACAGCTCTGTGTAACAGCTGATGTGCAAGTAAGCAGGGCTCCGGAGAGCAGCACGCCCAGCCCACCTTGGTACAGGAGAGCACAGGCAGAGATACCGCTAACTCCTACACAGTCAAACCAGTTGAGTTCCTCCTGCACCCCCGGCTCTTCAGTTTCAAACCAGTGAGAGGGCTGAGGGCCCTACACTCACCGTAAGCAAGGTGGCATTTTCTGCTGCACAAAGATTCACATGAGGCCATCTGAGTCTTCTCACGTAAGACCAAAATACCCGAGCGCATCCCAAAGTGAAACGAGAATGCACAAGGCAGCCTACAGCACGTACACGGGTTCTTCCCTCCTGCCCGATACTAGCAAGCAAAGGCTTCAGCAACTTTTCTAAGCTTTTCTTGACTCACGTCAGGCTGGCAGATTCTCTAAACAGATTTGTCAGCCTCCGCATAGAAAACTGCCTTCTGCTCCAACCCCCACAACAAAGCCCTTTCTATCTCATATTATTTTGGTGTTTATTACAGTTGAGGATTATTATTTTTTTTTGGTTATGTTATCATTTCTAGCCTACCAAAATCTGAAATTTCTTTAACTGTGTTGAAAAGTCTTGTACTCGATTTTAGTGCCACATTTTTTCCACTCAAGCAGAATTTTAGCAGCATGTAAGTGAAAGACGAGCAGCTAAGAGTGACAAAACAAGATAACTCCGTATTTATTTATTTTTGCAGAAATTGGTGGAGAAGAAAAAGAGGAGGAAGATGATCTAGTTGGGTACTGCGTCTGACAGACTGTAAATAACTTTGTTTCAGCAGCTTCAATTATGCGACCAATTAAGAATCTATTCTGCAGCTGATGATGACAGTATCTGAATTATTCTATTTGAAATATCCATTCCACCAGACTGCTGCACATAATTTCACGTAGTGAAGTAATGTTAGCCTCCTCCACTGCAAAGCTTTTTCCGTCTCTTAAAACACCACTTCATGTAAAATTCCCTTAAGTAAACTGTTGAAAAAATAAATTTTTCCATACTGAATTTCAAGAACAGTTGGAATTTTTAAGTTTACCGTTCCCATAGCAACTGTACTGCTAGAGAAGAGCAGCAAATTTATCCCTCAAAGACAGAAACAACGTAAAACACAGCAAAAAACACTTCGTAAGTTTGGAGGTAAAGTCAAATTTGCCGTTCCTACAGCAAAGATGATCTGAGAAACAGTAGTAGTTAAACATTGGGGCTGATAATTCAGTGAGTAAATAAGATACTAAACACTCCTGCAGAAAATGAGCTTGCCATTATGTCACCACTTTGCACAGCTTCTAAATTCTTACCCCAGACTGTACCGCTGAGTTCACTTTACTCTTGCTGGATGAGATTTGGGTATGTGTCAAGTCTCCAACCCAGAAGCGACTGCAGCATTCCCTGTTCAACCTTCGCTAACCTCAGATCCCACAACTGAGCAAGTATCAATCGCAGAACTCTTGCTCCCATCAAGCTGCACTAAGCCAGAGGCAACCAAGATGTTCCCTGTTCCTCTCTCGCATCTTCCATTGTTTTTCCCAGCAGGCTATGCTGCGCTTGAATACATTAAATTATCCCTCATACACACATCTGTTCCTTCAGTAGGACTAATATCTGCTTTTCTTGCTGTGTTTTCCGCTGTCATTCACTAGGAGCACTTCGGGCAAGGGCATTTCTGTTAACTCCACAGCGCTGTATTTTGCTTTTCCCGACCACGTAAAGGGCTTAAGAGAACAGAAATCCAAGATTTAAGAGCTGAAACCGCTTCTCTACTGATTGTCTCCTTCTTTATCCCTTCATACCCTCCCCTCTGCCCCCAAGAAACCAAAAAGCCAGCAATGCACAGCCCTCCCCCACGCACTCACCAGTTCTGCAGTAGGGATAGGCGTTCCATGCTTTTTCGTGTATATTCAGAGCTCCTTCAGGGGCCAGCATTCTCACAAATGTTGGCACTTTGCTGTAGAATTTGGAAATGGGAAGAAAGGCATCGGTAAGAACTGCGTGAGATGAGAGCTACAGGCCAGGCACTCCGAGATGGGTGGAACACCACCCAAAATGCGGACACTAGAGACTTGCACGTATGCACATCGGTTAAACTGGTGGGGTTCTCCCCATCCCCAGATTTCTACAGACTGCTGAATTGGACAGGTCAACCTATACCTTCTTTACACAATGAAAGGAAAAAAGAAGGAATAAAAGGAGGCTAAAACCAGGTTGAAATCTAGAAGGTATTTTGCTCTTTAGTCAATGTTTAGTATGAAAATACTGGGTTAACAGGATCACGCTTTGAAAAGTTGTCAGATTTTCTTGGGACAGCAACCGCCATTACAGGGGTGGATAGGTGTTATCAGTGCTGCTCGCTTCCAGTTGTACCACATCCAAGCTGCTGTTACACTCCTGTCTTACCCCCAGCCTTTACATAATCTGTGGTTTACACAGTTGCTACAACCCTATTGCATATTCCTCCAGTTCCTCTCGCCCAAGGAACCCTGCCCAACCCTGGGAAGAAAATGTTTCACATACCTCTGTAAGTGGTAGATCTTGTGTGTGTACTGCCCACGCTCTCCATCTCTCTCGTAGGGTTCGTTCACCAGGACCTCCACACCTTCACCTCCACCAGTTTCATTTTTACTGGCTTCTGCCACAGAATACAGCTGTCCCACTTGATACTAAAGAAGTTAAGGACACATTATTGTGACAGTTATAGTTTACCAGAAGTAATAACTTTACCAGAAGTCACAAAGGATAAATTTGTTATCTGGGGAGAAGGCAGAGAAAAGGACAACCACTTGTGTGTCCAGATAAGACGCTCATTTAATTTCATTTTGATATACAAAGCTCGAGTGGTAGCTGGGAGGAAAGTGCTTCCAATAGGAGCGTTCCCTTCAACCCTTAGATCTCAAGCTCCAAACCAACAGAAATTCAGGAGCAAGTAAAACAAGATTAAAGGAGCATCAGAACATTTACAGAAAATGCAGATGACCTCGGGCACACTGTAGCAAAATCCATTGTTTTTCACTCTTTTTGGCACACGCCTGTCCCAATTGTTCGGGTCAAATGGAGAATAACGCACTGCCAGTCCTAAATTAATAAGCATACGCTACTTTATCCAGAAGAGCCCCAAAGAAGTTCACATGAAGCTTTTTGACAAAATCAGGGGTAGAAAGGACAGCAGTGAAGAACTGCAGACCAGAGATGGAAGATAAAAGTACTTGGGCCACCTAATTTAAGTGCTCTGAGAAATGTACTTGTGAGATGCGCACAGCTTAGGAGAGCCTGTTAAAGATGAGCGTCCCCCAAGAGCTGTTCAAAACAACTAAGTAAGAAGCTTGAAGCAAAGAGGGTATTTGCACCAGTGGGCTCCACTGGACTTTATGACAATGCCTACCAACATGCTAACATGCTTAAACCTCTCTTGCCAAAATTGACACTATGATAGATCAGGTCATTTCTCTTCAGTGAACATTCATTTCTGTTCTGAACCTACTTCAAACTCTACTCTCTCAGGTCCTCTACAACCAAGCCTTTTCTTCTGTCTTTATCCAACCCCAAATGATTACTTCCACATAACTAAATCCACCCTGAAAACTTCATCTCATGTAATAACTGAAGCAGCTGGTGTCCCAGACAACCAGTTGATCCACACTGTCACTGCTTCCCCTATTATTTTGGCTATTGTCCTTGTTTTGAATTGCGTTTTTTTCTGTATCACACTTCCTCTTAGCCACGAGCATTAAACCACTACGAGGGAGAGCACAGAATTTCAACATATAGCAAATTTTTTACATGAAGATCATCTTTCAGTCTCTTACAGACACTCCCTTGGCAGCATTACTTCGCAGGAATCACTCAAACTACTTGATACTAATACAATCTTTCGTAAGAAGCATAACCAAATGTTTCACAGGGAAGAAGAGGGGAAATATCAAGAGTATGAGCAAAAGAGAGAACATTCTTCTCTGCAGAGATTAATACACTCCTGTCTCTGATGCAGAGCTCAAAAGAAACATGATCAAATGAAGAAAATTCACGCAGGTTTCTGAGGCGAAGTTAGATGAGCAGACAAGGATTGAGGATGAAGAAGTTAAAGCACTAACTCAAAAGGAAGTGTTCAAACACAACAGAGTTAGGTTTTCAGAACTGAAAACGAGCAAAACAGCAACAACTGCCAAAGGCAGTACAGAGGCAGTCTGAAAAGATAATCCACAACGTGTTAGGCATCAGAAGTACACTGATAAATATATATAGATAAACTCTAAAACCTCCAAAACGTAACTACAAAGCAAAGGAACACTGTTCAGGCCTTTTTCCTTCTCCCTAGCACAGGGCTGTGCATCAGAGTCAGGAATAGCACTTAATCACTCCCTACACTGAAATCTGGACTGGAAAAGCAGAATGTTGACCTGAGTTGACAACCCAGAAATACTTCACTGGGCTGGAACATCTTCAGCAATGAAGGAAGATTTCTACAGTGGTTAAATTCCATAGTTAGAGCATTCAAAATAAAATCAGCACCCAAGCTCTGTGGTGTATTGTACCATCTGGTGCTAACAAAGAGCAAGCAAACATTTATTCCTGTTGGAAGAGTAGTAGATGCCAAGCCACGGTAATAATGTAAGATGTCCTGGCCTCTGCTAATCTGGGGCAGGGTAAAAAGCACAGCAGATCACTTCTGAGTGAAGAGCAACAGCTCTGCTGGATCTCTCCAGAAGGTACTGGCCCAGGTTACACACACATCCCTCACTCGGCTGGACAGTTTCTGCCCTGTCACCAGCAGATTGGGTTTCAGTCTGGATTTTGGGCTGCAGTACAACTCTCTCTACCTTCTGACATTTCATACACTCCCCTTGCTCCCTTATGACTCCCTGCAGATGACCCATAGAAAGCAGAACACTCACCTCCCTCCAGAAGAGCAAAACATGAGAGTTGTGAAATCTCAGAAGCTAGTTCACTTAGTAGCCTAAGAACCACATGTACAGTCATAGAGAAGAGAACTTAACACGAGTTTGGCAACTACAGCATCAGAGAGGAGGACTGAACAGCTTTGACTGCTTTGCAGCAAGTCTCAGGACAGGTCTCCAGGGGCACAAACTAATTCCTCTCAGTAAGAGTCTCTCATTCATTCCTTCTCCCTTTTCAAATACGTGGGTCAAAGTTCAGACACTAAGAGGATAAGCCCTTCGGTTTGGCATCTTCACCATTTAATCTCCCCTGTTATTTCTGATCCTTTAATCGCATTGATAAAAGAGGAAAAGGTCCAAATAAAACTGTCCCAATGAACAAATCTCACAGCATCTGCCTGCAAAAGTTAAAAAAAAACAGATTCTGGCTCCATGAAGCTCAAAGTGTCAGACAGACCTATCCTTGCAGACCTGAGAGCTCAAAACAACCCTCCTCTTCTACAAGAAGTCATCCTTCCTGATCTGAGTCGCAACACCTCTTATACAGCTGACAGCATATCTTCATTACAGCACATTTCTTCCTGAAGGCCTGATCTCAGCATAGCCACCTTTAAAACCAGTTACTTTCCTGAACGTAGCTTTGAACACAACTAATAAATAACCGTCCTTTGTGTTTGGCAAGCTCCTGCCCATGTAAGAGGAACAAAGAGGCAGCACAGAACGTGTACACACAGCTCTAATCCACACCAGCATTTCCAAGTGGCAGCTGGTAAGACACCCACACAGCCGCTCGAGTCCGCGCCCTCCAAGTTGGCACCGTGCGACTTGATCGCTGGTCAAAGTACACCAGCGAAGATTAGCACCTGAGATACAACAAGGTCTTCTTCTCTTTGCTCCCTGCAGCGTGACAATGTATAAAACAACACAGGAGTGCAGCTCGCAGCCAGCATTTGAGCAGGACCACGTTCTGGCAGAGCTTCCCAGTAGAAAACAGTCTGCTACAGTCTAACTCCTACATCCCAGCCTTCAAGTTTTAGTCATCACCAAGGCTCCTCTTCCACCGTTTTGTTCCTATCTTAGCCATTACTTGGCTAACTGTTCAGCATTAATCTCTCTATTCATTAAGAAACATCTCCCCAGTGCCTTCCTGATCACTACTTGTCTCTTCAAGTCCTTACTATGGGTTAAGCTCCATTTACTAGGGACGAGGCGACCGAGCATTGAATCCCTGGCGTATCACAGAAGACTCCCTCAGCCCTATCACAAAGCCTCAAAGTCATCTTTTATTTCATACCTTATCTTACACGTTGGCATCAGACTTTTGGCAACAATTTTACATCCAGAAGGCGTGAACTCTTAAGTCTTTTGAGCAAAACTTGCCCATATTGAAGTGAAATCAGGAGTCCTCTTGCAAGCCAGAGATATTTAATGAGCAGCTACGCAGCCGAGAGCCACAACAAGTCTCCAGAGCCCTATTCACGAGTTTCACGCACAAGGAAATCCTTGAAAGCCGTGAAGTTTTAACAGCTGTTTTGTAATACAGACGTCAGTGTCGTGACCAAGAGATGCACACATGTGCCAGCATCTTTTCACATGAGAAGGGGGATGAAGCAACACACAAACCCAAAGCACTCATCATCCTCTGAGTCAGTACTGGAAATAACCTTCCTTTTTAAGCATACCTTTAAAACCACCGTATCACGTAAGTACACGCGCAAAGCTACACGAACTTTAGAACTCTTCCTGCTTAGGGAACTGATTTCTGAAATCTGGCCTATCATGAGAACCAGACTTGGAAAAGGGGCATCACTGAAGGGACAAGGTGACAATATGCAAGTTTGGGGAGAAATTAAGTTTGGTCAAGTTGGCAAACCAAGCACATTAAGGTGTTCTCTCCAGTATTTTCATTCCCTCTCTTCTAATGATGTTTATTCGCTCTGCACTTTATAGGCTTTTCAGTAGGTTAGTTAACTCCGGGCCTCCTCCGATCCAGAGAAGAGGAATACACCTTCTGAAACAGAGGACCCCAGAGTATGCTCAGACAATGAGGCTGTTAGAGACCAACAGATGTACATACCACTCACAACCTCGATTTTCCACACCGCCAGCCTACACGCAAGGCTCAAACATGCCGGCACTGAAGAGGGAAACCTGCCAGCCAGGGAGGGAAAAGAGCATAGCGAGGGACTCGCTTTAACTGGATGAAGGTTAATCCTAGTATCAGAGAACTCAGACTGTGCTGGGTTCCATCCAGTCTAACCCACTCAAAGAAACAATCTGTATACTGATGCCTTGACTTTCTCTTTACACGGCTTGATACTTAGGAGGCACATAGCTACGAGGAAGAGCTCGTGTTACTCAGGCTAAGGCCATCTGCTTATGGAGATCTGGAGCACCTTAACGTTTACCCACAGCTTTCTCTAACTCGCATGTTTGCATCCTTTGATTACTTGATAAAGCTTTATCACGTTAGTCCTTTCTTTGTCAAGGACTTCCCCACAGAAGCAGCACTCAGGAACAATAAAAGATCCAAACAAACCTACGCTAATACTTATGTGGGACATCTGTTAAAACTGCTTGAAAGAGACTCATGCAGAAAGCGTATTAGCTCCAGGTAAGGAGGAAGCAACAGACTGACTTTGGGCATTAATAGCTTCATTTCTGCACCAATACAGAAAACAGTCTTAAACCCAATCTCTGAGCAGAGGTCTAGGCTTTCTGGCAGCCTGTGATGCCTATCACAGCAAACCGATCCAAAGGAACAAGCAACTCAGCCTACACATTGCTTCTTTTTTTTTCTCACTCATGGCTTCAGGAATACTGCACAGGTTCTAAACTGCGTTCTGTCAGACCAGAAGAGAGTTATAAAAGGGCTATGCTTAGAACAGCGCTGCCATAATCCGGCTCACCACTGTCTCTGCCACAGTAGCTGCTATATTCAGAAGAAAAAAAAAAAAAAGAAAGAAAAAAAAAGAACAAAAGTGCTGTTATTGCAGCTTTCGCTAAGAGTTAGAACAAGCCCTTGATCAGAGCTCATAAAATGAAGGCTTACAGCCAAGGATCACAAGAAAAAAAAAATACATCCAGAAGAAGGCATCTACTACAGAAATGCTATAGATTCAGACATTTCAATTTCTCATCTACCTTCCTTGTACAAGCGTCAAAAAAAAAGAGAGAACATTTCTATGGTTGGGTTCTCTGCAAGAGTGGTGCTTGATGAAGAAGGGAGGAAGGAAAGGCAACTGCAACTCCCAGAGAAAACAGTAGGGAATTGGCCACAGGCTTTGCACAGCTATTCCATGGCCAGTTTGGCAATCAAAATGACCGGCTCCACTGAAAACTACGTTTCTTCCCTCCATTAGAGCTTTACTTAAACAAAAAGAAAGTTTTCCTCCTGCAAAAGCTAGAGCAGACAGGTCTTAAAGAGTCTCAAGTAATATATACACAATCTTTTGCCACACCAGCCTCACAAATCAAGAGGAAATTGTTGCTGTTTGTCCAAGAGTTTAGAACAAAAGGGTTCCAGCAAAACAGAGTTTAAAGGGTAATTTAAATTTGTGTTAAAGCTTCCTCTTCGTGTTTAAAAAAAAACAGAAAAAAGAACAACAGTATTAATCGAAAGGAAACTGCACTTTAGAACAGTCTGACAAGTCAAGATTTATAATCAACACATCTGAATGTGCTTTAGAGGAGAGACAATCAGCACCCTCAGGCTTAAAAAATTCAATTATTGGGTCAAAACGATGGCGAATGAGTAAGAGCTCACAGGGGTCCTGAAGACAGCTATAGCCTTCTCTTGCATTTTCCAGTTTTAGTTCGTATAAACCACTTTGATCACAAGCTTATTTACAGTCCTCAAGAAAGGCAGCAAGAAGAAAAGGACTTACCTCCTCCACAGACACAGGCAGGATAACACGGCTGAAAGAACAGAAACAGAACGTTAATAAATAGCCCCGCAGCTGCAAAACGTACATGCCACATTCCTCCAAGCAACGGCCACCCAGCTCTCCTCTCCCCCCAGTATTCCAGTGTCCACTTAATGCTGCCATCCCTAGGGCTTACTCTTTAGTCCCAAGACTATTTATATAAGAGCCTCAAAGAGAACCAACACGCAATAGGGCGAAATTGCAATCCTATACCAAAACCGTGCAATTCTCACAGACCCTTGCGGGTAATATCTCCCCAGCCTAAAAATCTACCCAGCATCAGAACAGCTGCATGTTCCTTCTCACTACATCCTTTCAAGAGTCGCATCATCTTGCTCGCCAAGCTGATGCAGAGCATTGCTACGTGCTTCAACAATCTTGCAGAGATCTGCGATAGTCACAAGCCCCTGCACAATTTGCTTGCGTGTCCCGTCCCGCAGGAAACATCAGGCAGTCGAGAACTACACGGGAGGCTTTCTCCGAGCTGGCTGCAAAGGAAGGTGGTGCCATTTCTATATACGAGTCACTTCTTTTTTTTCCACATTGTGGTTTCCTGAATGTCTCTTAGAGTCAACTGACCAGACTGCAGAGCGAAACCAGGCACAAGTCACACAGATTTACTTTTTTAAAAAAAGAATAGAAGTAAATTTAAAGCTGATAAAAACGGACGCAGGTCGAGGCCTTTCAAAATATTATAACTATCTCCAAAACTACTTTAGTATTTTACCTCTGCTTTCAGTAAGGATGATGTTGAAACAAGGAACCGAAGCAAGATACAGAGATGAAATGGATATGGCTACTGTAGGTGGAAGGGTTCCTAATTCTTTGGGAGTTACTCTCAAAGAAATTAGGATATAATGGGATCAGGAAAAAGTCCTCTTTATTAACAAAATGATTTTATAAAGGAATATTAGTGAAAGTTACTAATTTTTTCATCAGTGAAGGACTGTTACCACAAGAATAAATTGCAAAGAGAGGGAAAAGTTTACAGATGATGCAAGATTACTTATGATAGCAACACTTTCCACTGGCTGCAAACTACTGCAGAAAGTGCTGCTGAAAACTGCAGATGAAGACCAGTGTCAATAAAAGTAGAATAATGCACTATAAGCACTCATTTTCCCCAAACATATCAAGTTAATGAGCCCCAAACTAGCTATTGCGAACGAATATCCTGGTGTCCTCATGGAAAAGCATCTGGAAACATCAGCTAGGTGGTATTGGAAAGTAAACACAACGTCAGAAGCTGAAAACCCATATGAACGCACACGAAAGAAAGACCTGTATGCTATAATCACCTCTCATGCATCAGCATCTTGAATCTTGCACATATTTCACCTCAAAGAGGATACAAGACAAGTGAAGGAAGGCAAAAAAAAGATGATCAGAGATGGAGGAAAAGCTCCTGTGTGCGAAGTTTTACAGCTTGGAAGAAAAAACAGCTAAAGGGTTAAGATATGATAGAGCGTTAGAGTCATGAATGGTGAGGAAGAGTGAATGGAGAAGGAAGAATGACTATGTTTTACAAGAGAACAACTCAGGACAGAACAGAAACCATTAGGCAGCAGATTTAAGACTAACCAAGTATGCTTCTTCACATCACGCATGCTTAAGTTACAGGATTCTTTGCCAAACACGAGAATTACAAGCAATTTTAAAATGGGATTTGATCAATTCATGGAAGTCCGTATGCCACTTACTGGCAGGATATACTGAACAATGATCTTTCTACTCACTATCAATATATTGTTTCCTAAAAATATCTGCTAGAAGGCAAGCTGGAAGAGAACCCTTGGTTCAATCCAGGCAGGTATTCCTCACATAAGGGAGAACAAAAAAAAAAAGAAAATTAATTTCCACGGGTAGATCATGCCATGGTGCATGACAGGAGGTTAGTTAACTGGACAAACCTGCAGAAAAATGAAGAGCGGGACAGGATCATAAGTAACGGCAAAAGAGGGAAACAAAACAGGGAAGAAAAATGGCTTCGGCGTGAAGTTCAAATATTTGTTTAGAAAACCTGGCGCGAAAAGATTTATGTAAGCTAATGAAATTCCATTTAGGAAACTGGAAGACACTAGATCTGACTATTGTTGTAGAGTTCAATGCTCATGAAGAGAGAAACGGAAACAGAAACAGAAAAAAGTTAAACAGTTTACAAGTCATTTAGCTGCACAAACCAAGAATGTAAGGGATGACTAACGCTTACAGGTAGTTAAATGATAAAGAAGGAGGAGGGATGATTAGTCAGGAGGATCCAGAGGGAAAGCTCCGCAGGAGCAGCAAGGGCAACAAAGGCTCTTAACTTTGGGACAGAACTTGATGGACTTATGAGAAAGGACACGACGTGGTTGCCTGCCATGTCAAAGGCCTGAAAATGAAGAACATTTAAGATCCTTCCTAGATTAAAATCTGCTGCAAATGACAGCAAAGGGAAGCACAGCTGCAGGGAAGGTCAGTGTCGTTATCGTCACTTCACAGGAAAGGGAAGTGAGTCTCCACACTCTGATTCTCCTCAAGGTCTTCGGATGCAGTTTAAATCAAAATAAGGAGAGCGAGCAAGACCTCACCCAGTATTTATAAACCCTGAAACCCCAGAAATACAAGCAAACAACTGAACAAAACCCATGCCGCTTATCTGCAGCGTGGATAGGTAGAAACGAAAGATAATCTGGAAGACTTGATAGGACATCAGATGAAAACGTCAAAGCTGTCACAGCATAACCAGCAGCAGAAGCAGCTGTACAGAAGAGATGGTATAGACTGCTTGACGATAAAAGATGTGACATCAGGTTTTTTGTTATATGGCTCTATTTCTGTAACCGTCTCCTAAAATACCTATGGAGCACATAATAACACCCATGCAATTTAGTAGGGAGCATGTGACAAGTGGTCACAGAGAGGGAAGAATAATCTGCTCGGCTGGCGAGCAGCTACAGCACCTGCACTAGGCAGGTGGGAAGGTACAGAGTTTATACAGAGTTAGGGCAACCAGGAGTAATTAATAATCATAATCATCATAATTATAATCATAATATTAAAATAAGAATAGTAAAGTACTTCAAACATCCACATCACACCAAACTAAGTCATCTCTATGTGCCTTAAACAACCACTTCCCGGAATGTGAGATACAGCCAAAAAGCATCTCAAACAGCAACATCAACACCACCACAAAATCACGGAGGATTTCTACCAGACACAACTGAGAACGTGCAACTGCTCCAGCTTAGTTGGGAAATCCCAAGGAGTCAAAAATAAATGCTCATTTCTCAAGTAGAGGAGCAACCTTGACTGTCCTTAGAGCCACATACGTCTCAACAAAGACACAAAGAAGGGAAGAAAAGAAACAGGAGAATCTAGCTAATGACAAGACTTCAAAGGTTTGGTGACCCTTCTGAAAATAGAAATGGAAGCCTGTAAAAAGAAAGAAATTTAATAGTTCTGGTCTTTTAACCGTTAGTCTCGTTCACATTTTGTTTCTGAAACAGGCAGTGTGAAAGACCAGTAGATACGTTGACTTAGTGAGGTAAACGGTAATATCACGTAGAATGACTTTTGGGAGCAACGCTCAACCAAATGAACTTCTCATGCTCTCAGAAATCCCAAAATTCTGAGTATATACATTCCTACACTTAAAAGATGCCCTGTAGGCAGCATAGCTCACTGGCAAGCGAGCTTGACTGCAGCGCAGGGCAAGAGATTGTTAAGCAGAAGCATGAAAAAGATAAATGAACATGAATAAAAAGAAATCAGAGAGGGGCTGTAAAAGCACATTAACCAACCACATTCATAGGAAAATATCAACCAGACAGATGTTACAGAAGAAAAAGTTAATTATCTTTTCATGCACCTGAAACTAAGCACTTCGCCCAGGTTTTTGTCTGCTCCCCTCTTTAACACCACAGAAGGTAATGGTGTCTCTATGTTAGAAAGACCAGCTCTGCTGCTGCTCTTAAATTCTACACCCCTATTGTTGGATAAAAATAGCAAGGGTTTAAGGATTGGTGGAGAGGGGGGAAAAAAAAAAAGTTAATCAAGTTAAAAGACAACTGCAAGGATCAGTACAATCCTCAACAAAGTTTTAATGTTTAAATCCACACCATGGTCCATGATCTGGCAAAGTAATTCCTATAAAGAGGACATCATCGCGTAGGAAAACGTGGCTAAGAGAAGACCTGAAAACCCATTTTATCATTGGGATCAGCTGTCACTTAGAAAGGGGGGAGAAAAGGAGAAAAAAAGAAAAAGAAAAAAAAAAACCTGTTCCATCAGTCAAAAGAAGTTTAAAAGGAAAGAACGCACTTAAGACTGTACTTAAGCTAACCTTCGGAATGCAAGAAAGAAATATGCAGAGCTGGAAGACACCTAGCCAAAGTGCACCCGACCAAAAGAGTACACAGAGTCCACCGCAAACATAAAGCTGCTGAAGGAATGACTACGAAAAGCGACGTGATTAATAGTTACACACACTCACGACAGATCGCCCAGCCTGTTTTCCACCCCTCCTTCCCCATCATGGGGCAGAACAGCCGCAGCAGCCTCAGGGACAAGCCAGAGAGCTCCAAGGTGAGGGTGTCCACAGCAAAAAAACCCCAAAAAACCGATTTTGGAGCTCTCCTGTATCTAGCAGCGCCGGCTCTTGGTGGAGTCTCTGGTTAGAAACCACCCAGCTGAAGCAGAACAGGGGGTCAAACCACACTCGGAGGGGCCAAGATGCTGCTGCCTCCCAGGGCAGCACTGCCCAGCGCCTCCCAGCTTGGGGGGGGGCCAAGCCCAGCGCTGGGCTCCAGCAAGGCCCTTGGCGACATCGCTTCCCCCTGGGGCCCGCCAACCCCCCGGACCCCCCCAAAAAACACCCCAGTGCGGAACCAGAGNGTCACGGCGCCACGCACGGCGTGCTTGCGTCAGCAGCGCGCGCGGGAGGGAGGCAGGGGAGGCAGGCAGAGGGGGAGAGCTTCCCGCCCTTTGGGGGGCGCGAGCGGTTCTCTCTCTCCTTCCCCTGCCTCTCTCCCCCTTTCTTCCTCCCTCTCTCCCTCTGCTCTCTCCCTCTCCTCCTCTCTCCCTCTCCCTCAGCGCGTTCCCGGCGCTGCCACCCCGGCCTCTGCCTCACCCCGAGCGCCGGTTGATGGGGCAACCTCAAAGATTTTATGATTCTATGATTCTATACCTTGGGGCCGCGACTAGTAGCCCCCCTGCCCTCCTTTCCTTCGCTTTGGGGCTGAAGGCAAAGGGTGAGGCTGCGGGCAGAGAGCATGAATCATAGAATCAGTCATAGAATCAGAGTTACAGAATCATAGAATCAACCATAGAATCAGAATCAAAGAATCAGAATCATAGAATTAGAATTAATCTTTGAGATTGGAAAAGACCCTTGGGATCATTGAGTCCAACCATCAACCCTACTCTGCAAAGTTTACCCCTAAACCATCTTCCCCCAACACCACATCTAAACGCCCTTTAAACACGGCCAGGGACAGGGGTTCAACCCCCTCTCTGGGCAGCTTATTCCAGGAGCTGACTACCCTTGCTGTGGACACTTTTTTCCTAATATCTAGTCTAAACCTCCCCTGTTGTTCGGAACAATAATTGTCAGGGGTGGAAGGGACCTCAAAGACTCATCTCATTCCAACCCCCCTGCCCTGGGCAGGGACACCTCCTGCTAGAGCAGGTTCCTCAGAGCCCCATCCAGCCTGGCCTGAAAGGCTTCCAGGGATGGGGCTGCTACCACCTCCCTGGGGAACCTGTGCCAGGGTCTTCACCACCCTCATGGAGAAGAACTTCTTCCTACCATCCCATCTGAATCTACCCAGCTCTAGTTTTGCTCCATTCGCCCTGGTCCTACCCCTACCCGACATACTGAAAAGTCCCTCCCTGGCTTTCTTGTAGCCCCCTTAAGATACTGGAAGGCCACAATAGGGTCTGCTTGGAGCCTTCTCCAGACTGAATAACCCCAACTCTGTCATCCTCAAGTGCTCTTTCATTTTCAGCATTACTGAGTAGCTGCTGCCCAAACCAGCCTTAGAAATAACCCTGGGTATTTATTAGAAGGCAATGGGAAAAAGCCCCTTTTACAGGCCCTTTTCTCAATAAACTAGACCCCCAAAATCCAGCTAAAGAGCACTACTTTTACCACTGTGTCACTGGAATCACAGAACAAGGATTTTTCTTTATTTGATGGCAAAAATAAACCGTCACACATCTAGCACAGATAACCAACATGTGCAGCTCTCCTCTTGACACCTTGCACCTCTTCTGGAGCATTCCTAAGGCCACTGGTTTTCATTTTTCATTATTTGGTACCAGTTCACCCTGTAGAACCAAGCTTGATCTTTCTCAGCCTGCTGTCTGTACTAAAACAAAAACATAATTCTCAAGTTCATTAAAATCTGGCTGTAGAAGTCCGTCAAGAAAACACTAATCACGCAGCCGAGCAATTTGGCAGCTGCCGCCGCCACGTAACGCATTCACGCTCACACAGCCGCCTTAGGAACCAAGCGATACCTTTATTATGTTCAGCCTCCAAAGGATTAACTTAATACCACATTTATTTTTAGATAGTGCCGCAAGAATGCACATCACCTTACAAACACGGAAAAGATGACACAGGCCTGGTGCAAGGCGCTTACAATTCAGCTTTGACGAACACGACAGAATTTGGGGGGGATTAGGAGGAGGTGCCTGGTTAAAAAGGGGGAGGTGGGGGTTGCTGAAAAAAAGGGGATTGTCCCAGGAATACAAAGCAAGTGACAGAGGGTCAGGCACAAGGAAGTGACAAGCAGCAGTAGGAAAGATGACAACATGGAGCACAGGACGCTTGATAAAAACATTGTGCAGAGACAGGCTGGGCAGCACAGGTAGAAAAACCAGGAGTTGTAGGGTTTATAATTAACATGTAAGAATGCATCTATGTAACACATCATTGTTTCAGCTAGTCCAGAAGATAACTGTGAAATATAAATCAGAAGTTGCTTTTTTTAATTAAAAACCCAAACCAATCCTTTCCGATCACAAATCCTACTGTAATACTTCCATTATAAATCCTTTGCACTTCTAAACAGGGAAGTAGGGAACAGAAAAACCTCTGCAGATGCAGAAAAGACTCAAAGGAAAGAAAAAAAAAAAAGTAAAACTTTAAAACTACAAGATTCATTCTTTTTTACCCTACAGTATCTGCTTTGTATTTTGTGGCATATTTTCCAAATTAATCAGTCTGTCAAGAGAGAAGTCTCCTACTTTAAAACATTTCAGTGATTTACCGACTTAGTTAAAATCTCATTACCCTACAATTTTCCTTTGCAGACAGAGCATGAAGAGGCCAGGCTTTGGTGTGGGAGTCGAACATTTCAATCACAGTAGCAGCATTACAGTTAAGATGGAGTCGCAGCAAGATTTGGATTTACTTTTTTTTTTTCTTTGCAGACATCTGTGCCCAGTTTCATCTCAACGATCCAGATACTATGAGAGTAACTGAATAAAGTGTCCTATTAAGCAAAACTGCAGATTTTCTCTGCGACTCTTGATAGCACCATTGCATTAGTGCTATAACTGTGTCGATGGGGCTTAGGTACTAACAGCTTAGTGAAAGGAAAAAGCTGTCATCTCTCCCTTCCCCGCTCTGTTCATTTTATATTACTTTTTTTTTTAAAATACAAACATGTATTAAATGCATGTGAGAGCCTGTAGAGGCTGGGAGCAGTGTTTCCAGAAGGTGCAATCACCTTCACACAGCAACACCCTTGACTCTGAGAGCTACAAACAGCAGGTACTCACAGATCAGGTTTCTGCTTCCTTACATTCAGCTGGGGATGAATCAATGGAGGAGATGAGGTCTCTCCATGACCACTCTCCTTGTACTTCTCCTATGGATGGGGGTAAGAGGGGTAGGATACAACGGGCATAAAAACAAAAGACCCTACACATTCCAACTTCCAGGAACTATGAAAGTCAAACACATTGACCTATATCTGAGCTCTACAGGTAAATGCATTATTGATTTAAATTGCCATGGCTCTCTAGTCTTAGGTAGCCCTTTTCCACGAGATGGCTCACGTACAGAGTGCAGCGGGAATTCTCTTGGTCCTGCATCGCTTGGCTAGAAAGCAGCAGTGCTGTTTCCACTCCAAACATAAGTAATCCACAATTACATCCCCATGAGCATCAAAGAAGGAGGCAAACTGCCCATGAGTGATCACACAGAACAGGACCATCCCAACAGTGCTTGTTTCTGCACACTGCAAGACAACATTTAGAAGAGGCTGAAGCCAAAACAAACACTCTGTCCCCTGAGGGGCTCACCCCTGCAGGGGGAGGGTGGCATTTAAGCAGTTACACCACCATCAGTGGAGTATTTGCATATCTTGTGTGAAGATACAGGGGGTTGATAGGCAAATTTGAGACTGATTTTAAAATCAGTTTGGTTTACAACTGTCATTGTGTAAATTAAACCCCGTAAGATCAAACCAGCATTTCACCTTGCCCAGCATCTCTTTTCTCCATCTTGGACCAATTCTTAAGAGACAGAGCATTTAGAAGAGTCATCTTTCCTTGGCATAACTTTCTTATTTACAGCAACTTAAAATCTCCCTGAGTTAGTGGATGCATCAGACCATTGTTTAACCAGCCCCTTGAAAAAAAAAAGAAAAGTTATACTTCTGTTCTCCGCTACATTCTGCGGCAATAAATCTCAGTTTGACTGCACACTGCCTGAGAGAGCACTGCCATTTTTCTACTCAACCCTGAACAGCTAAAACTCCGTGTACTTACTAGTCCTGGCAACTGCAAGCCAAAGGCACACTTTACCCTCCAGAGCCTGAAACTGCGACTCAAAGGCATGAGCTATACTCCTTGCAGCTGACCAGCAGCTTCTGAACACCATGGCACACCAGCAGAGACACCAACCACATACATCCACCATTCTACCGGACAAAACTGGATTAGAGGATATTCTTAATAAAGGGCAGGAAGTGGGAATGGCTGGAGGGAGAAGGCAGGAATAAAAGGGTGGTTTGTTTAATTTACCCACACATACTTCAAAGGCAGCAGCATCTCCACTGCGACTTCATTGAAATGTGCCCACTCTGCCACTGTTGCAGAGATATTTATATCAGGAATTTGAGTGACGTAAGAGAGGAAGGTATCACGTTCACTGCTCTGAAACCGAGGTGGAAGTAGCGCTGAGTTAGCACCAACACCCTCCAACAGCTATTTTAAGACTCCAAGTCTGAGGGCTGTGGCTCAGACACTCACCTGTCTGAGCTGTTACTAAAAAGAAATACTTAATCATCTTCATGTCACAAGTATCTCAGAGCAAGAGTAGGAATCCTCTCAAAATATTTAGAAGTATAGTAATATGAAATGCAGAAGCCTGCAGAAAGCCCTCTGGAAATTTAGTTAAGGTGTTACTGCTGGTGGATCTCTGAACACGTACTTGAGACAATGCCAGGTGAACAGGAACATGAATCAAAACTCTACTCCCTTAATTATTGCTCGACACAAAAGAAAGAAAAGCTGGGAAGGTCGCTAAGTCATCACCAAAGCTAGAGGCCAAAAGACGAGAAGTTCCAGAAGAGTAAAGTGTTGACAGCAGGCAATAAGGCTGTCTCAGAACGAACACATTTAATAAAGGCAACACATTTTTTTAAAAAAAAATAATCCACAAATGTGTAAAATACTCAAGTGGTAAGTCATTTCCAATCGAGTGACTGAAGACTAAAAGGTACCATGGAGTGGAGTAGCATCTGAAGTGCCCGCAGGAGGCTGGCGGGAGGCGGTGACTCGAGATGGCGCTGCTGTCCCACAAAGCTGCCTCGTCATCCTGTGCTGGCAAGGGCACCAGCAAGGGACTCTGCAGGGCTGCCAGCCGTCCTGCCAAGGCTCTGCGTGAGAGGTCACCAAGCTTGCTATTTAGGGAAGGTGAAAGCCTGGCTAGGCTGAGCATCTGCATGCTTCAAACCATCAGGAAAGGGGTTAACACCCAGTTTCCAAGTCATTTCGCAAAGAAAGGTCCAAGCATGGTTTCTGATGCCCAGCTTACTGCTAACAGGGCAGCGATTGAGTCTTGTATTTTTTGAACCAGTCATAGGGAAGTTGAATACCTTACCCGCTGCCAGGTTTTGCAGCAGTGCAGGAGCTGGCAGTTCAGAGAGCACCACCACTACGTCTTCGTAACCATTTTTTTTCCTGCCCCCAACCTTCCCACAGCCACTAGCTCAGCCCAGCACAGCACGCAAGGTGCTGCGCACCCGCTGTTTATGTTCATCCTCAACACTGCACAGTCCTGCTCCAAGCAGGTCTAAATGGTGCCATGGTTCACTCTAGTAGTCACAAGGTTACAGAGGCTGAGCTACTGACCTCAACAAGAAGGTTAAGGGCAGAAAAGTCGACTTTAGACAAGACTTAGGAAAACCTCTCTAAAAATAAGCAGGTTCAGAATTTCCTTTGTATTTCCTCCATGGTGAACAAGTCTGGGGCACCCTTCTCCACATGTATTGCTCAGTAAATCAGCTTCACCATACAATCAATTACCGCGTACTCTGTCCAGACAGAGCATCAATCAACATCATAGAAGGCTCTTAATACAACCAAACCAGCAGCTTTTTGGTCAGTCACAGTAACCTGGTGTTCAGCAGCTTGGGGGCTGTTATCAGAACCATGTCAATAAGCTATGGCTAGAGGAAGAGTTACATGACCACATCACCCTGCCGTATGTCCACAGGATCCAGTTACCAGACACAAAGGAGTGTTCTGCACTCTTGATTCTTTTCAACAGCGAGTCAGCTCACAACATGTGAACACCAAGGTATTTGGAGCCCCACAACTCAGCTTCAAGAAGCTTCTCTACTAAGTACATGCTGCCACTCCCCTCCCAGGCTCATGTTGGAGGGAAGAAGAGGCAAAAGGCAACAAGTCTCAAAGCACTTCGTCGGTAAACAAGATCCAATTCCTATCTCAAAGGTTCCAGGACTGCAGATAGTTTAAAACACGTACGGATGGTTTGTGGGCTGGGAAGAAGAGGAACTCCAGGCCTTTGAAGGCTTGGTCTAGGACCAAGCAGTCCACAAGGCTCTTCATTTCAGTGTGGAAGGCAAATCCGTTGTTCACAGTCTGTGTCATTTGCAGTAATAAAATATTTGGGAGCTGTCAGTGCTAGCAGCCAACATTTAGCAATACACTGAAGCTGTGCTCATACACATAAGAATAAAATCCCCTTCCCTGCCTCAGAAACAGTCTGGGGGACGTCTGGATAGACAGTTAAAACCACTGGTTCCAGCCACATATCACACAAAGACCATTATGAAGCCTCAGGGAGGGAGGAGAGTGCAGCTTGCATCTGAGACAGTGTCAGCCAAGGTTGGGGGAAGAGGGAGAGAAAACAGACTTCAGTGTGTTACATTTGCAAACTCACATTATGCTCCTTCTTCCCTCTTCCCCCATCCCATTAATTCCTTTTCTCCTCAGTTTCCTATGCAGAAACTCTGCCACTGGAGAGTGTGATCAGGGGATAATTTAAGACACAATATTTGCGTGGCCTTTATAAAAAGGAAGTGTCCCGTGTTCTGGAGTAAGGAGTGGGAAGTCTCCTCCTGCCATATATCTGAGGAAAGCCCAGTCATGATGTCCAGCCCTCACTCCAGTGATGAGCAAAGGCTGGCAGAGCCAGGGAAGAAAAAGCCTGGCTTACACCACAGGTAGAACCCACGGATGTGGTAGGAACCTGTACAGGGGAGGTTGTATTCGAAGCACCAGTTTAAACAAAGGCTTCCTCATTGGGAGTGCCATTGATTTTGAAGAAAAGTTTGGCATCATCCATCTTCTGTTGTTTTTCTCTCTCTAGCCTGCGTCTGTAGCAGACCAGGTAGATCGGAAGGCAGAAACCCAGGAAGCTCACACCAAGCAAGCCAACATTCACCTGCAGGAAGGAGGACAAAAAATTAGGCCAGCTAGGAAGATGACAACCCAGTCATGCGTGCCAAATGTCAGAACCCAGCCCACGTCACCCAGCTGTGGGCAAACCGGGAGACACCCTGCTCAGTGTATTGTCAACAGCCTCCCCTGTATTTATATTTACACTCCTGTGCCCAGAGCACCGCGTGTGTAAGTTAAATCCTGCAAGAGTTTGTCCCTCTGGATCACAGCTGCAGACTCTTGTTCCAGAGAACAGGCATGGCTGTTTCAGCTGCAGTTTTTACATCAAGTTTGCTGACTGAAGAGCAACAGGCTGCTGGTGTGGGCACACGTTGTCTAGAGACCAGGACTCTCCCCGCAAGACCACCCATGTCGTGATTTTACTGAGCTGCCCAGCCAGACTCTCACCAAGACACCCCCATTAGCCCTACCCTCCACTGCCACTTGGCTTTTTAGGCATTAGCAACCCCAGATTTACTGGTAATTGGAGATAAGAGCTCTCAAGGGTGCACAGGATGTCTACTGAGTTTTGAGGTCCACGCAGAGTCACTCACTTCTACCTGACAGATTTTTGACTTGCCACACAAACTTAGCAGAAAGCACTCTGGCAGCCTTCTCCCATCCTCCCTTTCCATACACCAGCAGAAGGCTAAATGGTTTTCTCTTCCAGGGAATCACTACTCACACAGGGAAGGGTCTCCTGGACAGCACCAAGGTAACAGCAAACTGAGGGACAGGTAAAATTCCAGCTGTTTTTAACCTTGGTCCGTGCACAGAAGACCTTTTCTTTCCAAAGAAATGAGCCAAAACCAACTGCAACCACTAAGTTTCACATTAAATTGGAGAAGAACTTGCCCAGAGAGGGTCTCCTTCCAAAGGTCCCGTCAACGCCATGAAGAGAGGCTGCTGCAGAAGGGCGAAAAGGGCACTGATCAACGACTGCAGCCCTGTCAAGCTGCCAAACTGTGTAGAGGGGTATCTGTCAACAGAGAAAGCAACAGCATTATTGTATGTCACCTTGACTGCTCACATCACCCAGATCAAGTGACATTCCCAGACAACTAACACAACAGAGCACAGTCCCAAGACAGGCATAGTATGAAGAACTTCTCTCTCCTGGGCTTATGTAGAACTCTCTCTTTAGAGTATTTAGCTAAACCCTGTGGTGTGCACAGTGCTCTCTAGAGCAGAATGCAGCTGGAGACAAGGCCTGAGCCTTCCTCTCCTGCCTACTCTCATCCTGAGCTCTCAAACCTAAGAAGTATCACATCCAGCACTTGCTTTGTTCTGCAGCTGTACCATAGGCAGGTGGAAGTGCTTCTGTAACTACCATTCCTATGGAAAAGGGAAAAGAGTGTTGAGATTTACAGGTTAAAAATCAGGGCCTCTTTACCCAGCAGACAGCATTTACAGCTGAGCAATGTTTTTCATCTGGTCATAACAATCTGCTCTGTTTAGAAGTGAGTGAAACCTGCACAACAGGTTAGTTAGTGTGTGTTTGCCTTTACTTAGAGGACAAGTTCTGCTCCCATGTCACGCTAAATAATACTGTTGATTGGAAAGTGCTGAATATCAAATGCTACTAATGGAAAAATAAATTTCAGGAACAGTCTAACATCCTTTGCTTCCCATGACTGAACAGTGTTTAAAAAGACTCAGGTTAAACTCAGCTTGGAAAGAAAGAAGCAAATCAAAGTCTTCAAATATTCAAAGAAGTCACATTCAAAATAAAAATACCTCAACTCCAGGAGGTTCCAGAGTTGCAGTGGTCAAACAAGATTAGTTTACAAGCAAGTTGATATGTATAGCAACAGCTATTTACCTTCCCTAAGACAAAAATCTTTTGATTCCCTGGCAGCTAGAAGCAAAGTTTTATGCATTTTTGAAGCAGCCTTAGATGGGTTTTCTAGCCTGGATTCCCCAGACACTAGGACCAAAACCTTTGACAGGAGGAGTCTGGAGTTGTGGAGTCTCTATCTGTGAAGATATTGTAAAAACCCAACTGGACGTAGTCCTGGGCAACCTGCTCTAGCTGACCCTGCTTGAGCATGAGGGTTGGACTAGATGGTCTCAAGAGGTCCCTTCCCACCTCAACAACTCTGCGACTCTCTGAAAAATAACAGCTTCTTTCTGTTCCTCCCTCCAACAGCTTAGGACAGAGGGGCAGATCTGTTTTCAAAACCAAAGCATATTGCTTAATAAGGAAGAAGAGTATTTAGATTCAACTATTGATAATTTTGATAGGTTGGAAACAGGATGGACTATCTTGTCCTGGCAAAGGAAGCAGGCTTCACTAATGGCATCTTGAGCAATGCTTTACCAGTGTAATTTCAGAGCAGACCAGTAGCAATGTATTCAATTACATTAATGTTTTACCTGGATACATGCACGAAGCTACTCATTATAAGACAAAAGCGGCCTTGAGTTTTTACTCTATAACCTCAGCGTCGATAGCCTGGTCTCACCTGAGGCCCCTGTAGAGCTGTGCCTGTCTCAGGGCAGCAGCTGTGCCCAAGGGGTGAGCTGTTTCTAAACAAGGAAAGCACCAGCTAGGACTTAGTCCAGCTACTGTCACATCCAGTAGTGACTGAGAAAACAAGTTGCATCATTTTTTCCCCCTCTGACCAAAGACTTCACTTCCTGATCTTCCTCTCACCTGGACAGCTTACCACCCCAAACCAGTTTATCTGGCCAGCCACATATTACAGATCAGCAGAGACTTACACAGCTGCATAGAGGCCTCCAACAGCCGAGTGGATGAATCCTCTCACAATTGTGTGCAAAATGAAGGAAAGAATCTGGAAAGAGAAGCAGAAAAATGTCATGTTTTAGATACCACCTAACTGTTCCAGATTCCAACACACAATCATTCCTAAAAGATGTTCTCCTTTCTGGTACAAAGGTGAGCCTGAAGAACCCAGAACCTGGAAGATCAGTACAAAGGAAGGTCCTCCTCTCAAAGCCCTGCTTTTCCTTACTTTGCAAAGCAAACTGGTTGTGCCCCCTGAGGTTAACCACACACAAGATTTATCTCATTTTTAGATGGTCCTGCTGCAAGGACATGGCCCCAGCAACCTGCGGCCAGGGTGAAAATGCTTTTTCATTGCGCTTGGAGCTGATTTCCTTATTTTTCCACAAGTTACTGTGGACAATATGCAAGTATGAGCAAACTATATCTGTTTGCCTACATCATCAAGGTATGTTTAAATACAGCATAAAATCATTGAACTGCTCTGCCAAAACCAGGTGGTGCCACAAAATAAATATTTTAACAGGTTTATAATCCCAAGGGTACCATTGGGCACAGCATTTGATGCAGAAATAACCTGCTGTATATATCGCATTTGCTTCTTACAGCAGATTTTCTGACCTTCAGCAACTTAAATTGAGCCCAGGTTAAAATGCACAGGCACTGCTGAGAGGATCTCAGTAGGAGAGCGTTTGTTGCTATACATCTTGGCTGCAGAAACTTCTAAGTGAATTAACTGTGGATCAACTCTGACATGTTAACTGTGGCTGCTTCTTTAGGTTCTCTCCAGAAATTAAATCTGCAGGGTATTGAATTTTTCAACTGTAAGACAGGGGTTCCCAAAGCAGCGCATTAGTCTCCCAACAGTGCCAGAAAGCCCTCCTGCCACTAGCTGGTTCTGCTGGCTTGCAGGACCTCCTGGCACTGATCAGCTTGTCATTTGGCCAGGACCCATGCAGCCAGCCCCTCCGGCACACCCACACCCACTTGACCTACTTACCTGCAATGGTAGATTAGGAATAAGACAGGTGATTCCAAATCCAACCAGGAGGACATTTGTGAATGCAAAGGCATTGGTGGCATTGATGATTTTCTGGATCTGACGATCACGCTTTTTCTTTTTCTTGTCACTTCTGGAAGGATAGCAAAACCCATGTTACAAAAAGCACTTTCAGCAGCTACTGGAGCTCACAGCAAGATTCTTCACATACCACATCAACTCTATCTAAACCAGTTTGGCTAGAGGTCTGCCTAAGGAGGTGGTGGGATCTCCATCAGTGGAAGCTGAGGAACATGTGGCCAATTATTTCAATGCTGTTACTCTTACTGTTGGGCTAGAAGGGAAGTCTGAGCCTCCCCTGCTATACTTTAAATTTGCTCCTCTTGACTGATCTTAGTGGACATGGAAGATAGCTGGATGCTTTCCTCTGCCATTATCAAGTCTTCCTTCAGGCTTTCTTTTCTATACTGAAGAACCAATATTCTTTTCAGTCCTTCATCACAAAACACATTATGCAGAGCAGAGGAGGTCTGCTACGTGGCTGCATGTCCCGTGGGGCGCACACTACGCACTGCTCAGCGTTGCCTTCCTCATTCTCTTCCGAGCCATCATCGCATTCTTTCATTCGCCAGTCCATGATGTACCCGATCACAGGCGCTGTCAGCAAGCACAGCAGTTGCAATACCCCAAAAATGGAAGTGTAGAGAGCCACTGCAAGGAGAGGTGATATTGTCAGTCCAAGTGGTACCATAGGAGCAACAGAAAAAAAAGAGAAAATAAATTGTTCCTCCCCATTGATCCCCCTCTCATTAAAAGCCCAGACCTCACATACTCATAGGCATGGCTGAAGGAGCTGGAACACCAGAGCCCCACTTCATCATTCACTCTGCCAGAGATATGACATTAGACTGGATATTCTAGACATCCTTGCTTCAGCCAGTCTGATCCTGTTCTAGTATCCTCTGAGCAGGATCAGCCCAACAGCAGGTAGGGCTCCAGAAATAGGACCCATCAACTGCTTAATGCCAGTGAGGTTTATTCTGGCTAAGACCAACAGGGAAAGTTCTTACAAGCAATAAATCCTGCATAGCCAACCCTGCCCTAGTCATTTCCTTCCCTGCCTTGCTGAGAGCTTCCAGCTGGGAAGTGCCAGCAAGGACAAGCCAGGCTGGGAAGGTGAGGACTACCCCTTTTTGAGCTGAATTGACAAGTCTGTAGGCAGGAGGAGAGGAAAATGAGCAGCAAAATCCAGAGCATCTGAGAGCAAGCATTAAAACCTCCAACTGATGAAAATTCTCCATGTGTTAAAGATGGGAAAACTGTCTACATGGCTTGCTAAGGGAAAGCTGATGCCAGCAGACTTAGAAGAAACCATCCCCTCCTGTTACTGAACAGATCCCCCACCCTGCAATGCTTTTTCCACTTCCTCCCTGCAGCCCGTGTGATGGATCTGTAGGCACCACACAGCAGAGCTGGTGAGTCACGGCGTACCACAGCTCTGAAATAAGGATGTAATTCTGAAACTGCCGATCTCAGCACTGAGCGCTCACAAGTTACAGCGCTATAAGCAAAACAACCCAGAAGAATTTTACTTTGTCCCTCCCAAGGCATTTCTAGACCTAGCCAAAGCAGCACAACCACAATTAATACAAAAATCCACTTGGTAATGGAGAGAAGTTTCCAACATGCCTCCCTCCTATACAGCTGCTGCAGACCCCAGCAGGGTTGCTTTGCTGTGCCCAGGAATGGGATGATACTTTCCTGGCTCCAGTTGCTGGCAAGGGAACCAAGAGGAACTTCCAACTCCAACCTCCAAACTCACATTCATGCCCCCATTACCTCCACAAAGGCAAGCCCTGAAGTGGCCCCACATCCCATCTCATTATAGCAACTGCTGTAGCCAAGAGAGACAGGTGGCATCACCCTCGACAAACACTCCCGGAGCTGATTTGCTGCTGTCTGGTTATTTTTTAATAGAAGGTAAGAAGCAAGCCACGCTGTCACGTTTTCCCTCTTCATGCTATACTGAGCACTTAATCTTGGGCTCTAAACAGCAAGAGCAGAAGCCAACTTGAAGCAGGGAATGAAATTTATGGGGTCAGCAAGAAAAGAGGAGACACAGTAGCTAAAGCCAAACAGGGCCTTCTCAATTTATCTATCATCTTAAAAAACATTTTCCTGAGGAGGGGGTAAAAAAAAAAAAAAAAGAGAACAATATCTAGGAAATACCAGCAGAAGTAGATATCGCAGAAGTAGACGCCTGGATAGAGCAAACAAAGGGTGCATACATGGGCACAACCCTTTTACACCCAGTTCTACATGACTTTCCATCAAAACTATCTGGAGCAAGCACCTCATACAGCTGAGCTTTCCAGCCCACCCTGATTCAATCCAAGATCTCCCAAGTATTACCAGTTTTGAAAGCAATGCGACAGTTTATGAAATATGCAGCCAAATTTCAAGTTCTAGACACATTAGGTCTACTCTCTCCTGCCTTCCTACAGCATTATATGGTCATTTACAAAGCTACTCAACTCCTTAGCTTCTCCCTCATCTTTTGAGGGGTTTCAAGAGAAAAGTAGCCACAGGCTGCCTGCTTTTTCCACCTGTAGGTTTCATGACAAGTCTAAGTCACCATAACCTGCACAGAAAGCAGGACTTCCAAGGACACAGCGCCTCACTGCAACTTAAAGACTTCACTCCTTATCTGAAGGATTTTCCCCTCATCCTTCTCTCCTGTTCTACTCCCAACAATACTTAAGTTTCCTTTGACCACGACACACATGGGACTGACTCAACTCTTCCCCTGCTGAGCGCTCCTGAGAACAGTTGCAAGGGAGCTCTCGAAACAAATTACATTCAATAACTGCAAGAAGAATGAGGAATCCAAGGGAGCAGCGTCCCATCAGCTGCACAGATTACATTTCTAGAGTGTCTTGGAATGGCTCTTGCAGCCTGACACTGCTGTGACTAGACAATACCACTGTTTTGCTGATACCATGGAAACACCAAGAGAGCGGACTGCACTGCGAGCCCAGGCTACGTTCTGCAGGAGGAAGGGGAAAAATGGGACGAAATCTCAAAAGTGGCACAGGAAAAAGAAACAACCAAACAACACACCCAAGGCACACAATCCTTCTTTTAACACGGAGCTTGATCTAAACAGAATTGGCAGCATATATAGGCAATAATAATTCTAAAATACTAAGGAGGGGAGGGAAAAAAAAAAAAAGAAAGAGCAAGCCAAGGTAAAAAAAGAAAAATAAATCAGCGCGAGTTACAAGGTAAGCAGAAAACTAAGCTGTGTTGGGAAAGGTAGGCAGGGTGAAATTTGTCCTGTTTACTGTTTAATAACTAAATTGCCTCTTGAGCCAGGAGATAAAGAGCTGAATGCTGCAGGCTGTCAAAGGCTCAAGAAACAAAGCAATTCAGGGAATGCCAGGGCACTTGGAGTTTCCCAGTTTCCTTCCCTCCCCCAGCACTCACTCCTGTTTTCAGAGGAGTGCCTCTTGATTTATCAGCTTCATGCAATCCAGATTTAACAAGTTCAAACTGGATCTTACTACAAAGGAAAAAAAAAAAAGAGGCAGCTAAGCCTTGTTTTGCAATCCAGGGTATTTTCGACTACAGTAAACTAATGTACTCTTTCCTGTTTGCTCCATGTACTGAGGCAGAGCTATAAATACGGATGAGTCCAGTGCAGTGAGCACCCCTGAGCCTCCCCGGCACACACCAAGCTGCACAAAACAGCTATGACTTCACTTCTCCCACCCCTGGTTGCTGGGCTGAGAAACCCAGTCCAACCATTAGTCATGAGAGTCAGCTGCTCTGTACTTCGAGCTTGCTTAGGATAAGCACAGCAAATACCTGATGACATAGGTTTTCCAATTAAAAGAAATAAATATTAAATTGTCACAGTCCATCCTGAGAGGCCACTTTCAACAACCCATCTGGGGAAATAACGTGCAATAGTGTTTAATAGACACGGGGCTAAAATTAGCTTGACATTCAAGAGTCTACCTCCCTGCCCCTCTGCCCTGAGCAAGTTCCAACCCTTCTGTCAACCAGCAGCTGTCAGCCGCACTCTGACACCACTAATTGCCGTACGCTGTATCTGCTGAGTAATCAGGCTCGCTGGCCTCTTACAAGGACCAAGGCTGGGTCAGGTCCCCGTTCCAAGGAAGCAAATTAGCATTTTTCAGGTTACCCTACCTTGATCTTCATCTCCAGAGAGAAACTCAAGGATGGTGTTCATAGCTCCCATGTAGAAGATGAGGCGCAGCTGAGTGACACACATGGTGATAAGGCTGAGCAACAAGATAGGACTGAAGACACTCTTCATGAAGGAGGGAGCAGCTGCAGAAGGAATAATAGAGCCTATGAAGAAGGCAACATACCTTCATAAACATGTACAATTCCAGAAGATGCTTTTGCCTCTAGGTTAGCATGTTTTCTCCTAGCTAGTCATTCCAACACTGTGTGCCAGTGGCAGCTCCAAGGAGCTCAGTTAGCAACTACCTGGTGCTTTACAAACTTCCATAAGGAACAGCGATAGATGCTTGAAGTCTGGCTACCAGTAACTGGTGCAAGGGAGCAGAAAGGAAATCTCACCTAATTACGTGGATTAGAGCAAAAAGAAGCTTCAAACCATGTGCTTTTACCACACCCCTGAGTAAGGAAGGCTTGGTCATGATGGCAACAGTCTACCTAAAAGACAGCAGTGACCAATTGTACTGTCCATCCGCAGCCACGTCTGGTACCCCTGCTGTTGTCCCCACCACTGGCCACATCACATGGTGTATTTAGGCAAGTATACAAGGATAGAATTCCTTATATAACTGAACTTATATTTAAATAACAGTGGCTGGCACACGGCCCTGACAACACATGGATCAGAGATCACTCTCTCTTATAAGCAGGTCTGGAGCAGAGCAAAGAGGCCAAGGGGCTCGTTCCAGCACGAGCATCCCCAGGGCACTCCTGGAACCACACCTGTGCTCTCAGGCTGGCACTTCACTTCTAGGTCCACCGTAGACAGACAGAGCTTGTTGTTCTCTTGCAAGGCTGCTGGCTCCTTGGGGCCCTTCATGGAGCTCCCCACACTGAGACGGCGCCCCACAGTCGTTACTTGCTTGTAAAACTGTTTCCCAGTGATTTTGTGGTCAAATCCCAGCCAGCTGAACTTTATTTTCACCCTGTTGGGCAGTAAAGAGCATGAGAGCTGCAACACAGGGTGAGGAATCAGAGGCAGCAAAGTTGCAGGAATCACACTATGTGTGGATTTAAGGCACTAGTTTCCATCTACAAACACAAACGATCTGGATCCAGAGCACAGAGATGCTTCCCTCAGGCCAGTTTGGCATAAGTCTATAGAGAATTACTCATGACTACTGACAGATCATTTTTTCTTCATAATTCCTATGCTTTGGAAAGTTCCACTTTCCAGATATTCACCGTAACGCTAATGGGAGACATAAATCCTCCACTGAAAGAGGAATGGCAGCAATAAACAACGCGCAAGGGAATTCCCCGTCCACTCCTCTAAATTAGCCGTACCAGCACTTTCTAGAGGATTAAGAATGAGATTACCCCTCAAAGCCAGTCTAGAGGACACTTACGAATAGTCCATGTCTTCTGGTCCTGGGAAAGGCTCCAGTGGCCAATTGAAGAAACAGTTGAGGAAAACTAGTCCTGCACAGCTTGCCCAGACAAGCAGAATAAGGATGAAGGAGACCCCAAAGTCATATATAACCTGGAAATCATAAGGGAATATGGTTTTGGCTATAAGGGCAGAAAGACACTTCAATATTCTTTGAATGAGGTCTGAAAGGAAGCTGTGGGAAAGAAAAACATGCTGCATTTAAAATGGGTTTAACTCAAATGGTAACAAAGAACATTCTGTGACATGCAGGCTGGGGAAGAGATGTAAATTGCCATCTCTAACAGCAGCTATAGCAACAAGGGGTCCTCTAGCTGGACTAGCACGCAGCTGGATTGCGGATGACTGCCATCAAACGCTTTCAGCTAGGACATTCTCCTTGGAAGGCCAGCAAGAACTTTCCTGCACACTTGAGACTGGCTTAACTTTTACTATATTCCCCCTTATGCTAACTCTGCAAGGAGACATCTCCAGTTCAGAGCCACTAAGTGCTCTGCCAAGGCAGCCCAAGGGACCATCTCTTCTATCCCTTTGGTGCTGTTTGCTAGCTCCAAACTGTGTTCACAGCCAACCACCTGTGACAATCGCAGATTAAATACACAGAAGTGTATTAGCACACATACATACACACTTCTTAGCCTTAGGAAAGGCAACCTTACATAAAAAAAGTACCTTCAGTTCCTCACTTTTACTTAACACCTTTAAGATGTTACTGTCTATTAACAGACTGTTGTCTCTGCAAGTATTTATTGAGTTCTTGAGGCAGTCACTCGGGAAGTCTATAACAGACAGGAACTGAATCTTGCAAAGGCACATCTCTAGAAGTGCTTTAGCAAACAGTCCCTCTTCTTTCCACATTATTGCTAAATGGTGCAAGACTCCAGCACAACAACACCGGTCATGAGTCACAAACGCACAACCTCACCTTGATTCCTGGAAAAGTCACAGCAGAGGAAGCATAGGAGCCAATCATCAGAGCAATGAACGTGGAACGAAGGTCACCAAACATGTTGGGCAGCTGGGGAAGGAAAACATGGTTGAATCAGGCTGCTGCCAAGGGAGGAGAAAGAAAGGGGAGAAAAGGGAAGGAAGTTTTCTTGAGAAGACACTGGCATTTATGATTAAGTCTCCTGGATACCAGAATCTGAAGCAGCCAGTTTTACTCAAGAATGATTTAGCTCTTTGAGATATTGCCCTGCAGGTTGCATTGGCATCTCCAGTGTCAGAGAACATCTACAATTCAAGATTTATGAGTTTAATGGCAGTGCCTCTTTCCAGACTGACAGCATACTTTGCATTGGTTACCTTTAGCACAGGAGCATTTGCTCCAGCCCTTGTGCTTTAAGAGTTCCTTACCCCGAGCCTGTAGCCACCACCTCTTTTTCTCTCCAAAAATATACATGCCCAAGTTCTCTACGTATCACCCGCTTTAGTCAAGAGTTGTTAGACACAGGCAGTGATTGCTGCACAGTCCTTAACATGCCCTGAAACACCTTGAACTGCCAGATTTGTTTATGCACCTTGGGTCAGCACCCGAATCTTTGCAGTAGACCAGAAAGTTCCTGTTATAACAAGAAGGAACAGAGACAAACATGAACTGTGTTGCTGTTTGCAGTTCCATTTCTAGCTAGGTCCCTGCTCCTTCTGTGAAAGGAGGTTCTCTCTACATGAGGGGTGAAGCCAGACATTTCTCCATCAGCTGGATGGCTCCGATGCCCAAGCACACTCTTGGAGCTAGGTGCAGGAAGGCAAACACAAACACTACATAGCCAAGGATTTATTGCCCAGTGCAACTACCAAGCCGCCGAACTCCGCAGCAAGAGGCGGGCAACAGCACCTTGTGTTGCTATTCCTGCCACCCACCCTGCCTCACTGCCTGGACTCCCATCGGTTGTGATAGCATTGCTGAGAGCCTACACCAGGCTGGTTCGGCAAGGATCTGTTGGGGAAGCAAAACTCTCAGCAGGGACAGCTTGACACAGCTCACAGCAGCCACTTCTGCCACCTCAGCAGCAAAAGCAGTCCCAGGCTGGCTCTCCAGCCCCTGCTTCCACTCCTGAGCCAAAACGCAGAGTGGAGCAGGCAGAAAGAGCTATGAGACCTTCCCACTCTCCTGGGAAAGGAAGAACTCCCCGTTTTTCTAAACAACCAGGGGTGGACAAGCTTCCATCAGTAACTAATGATGGCCTGCAAACTGGAAATAACAGGGAGAAGCTTTGAAGATGCGGGCTACAGAGCTCAGCCTGAAGCTGGTCAACAGGCAGAGATTCTGCTGCAGGCAGATTTCCCGCCCACCTCCTTTTTCAGGTCACTTACTCCCCAAATTCACTTGGGTATCACTACCTACGTCAGCCTCAGCCAGCCTCAAAGCAGGACACTGCAGGTGCCTCCTAGAACTAAAAGCGTAACCAGCGTTTTATCTGTTTAAAGATGCTGCCGAACAAAATGATTCAAGAGAATATTAGACCAAGTCTGAACAAGCAAATGCTGTCATCACATTCCCCTTCCCTCTGCTGAAAAACAAATCCATCTTTCCCAGGAGTAGCATATAAGGCAAGCAAATCTGGCTTGTGTCATGGCAGGACCAGCGTGTTTACAACACAAGTATTCCTGTGCAGGAACACTCCAGGATCCATCTGGCTGTTTATCATCCCTCTGTCTCACTGCAGAGCTTCCTATGCAGTGCAGTCTCCAGGTCCTCAGATAACCCCGGCCAGGGAACAGCAGCAATGATGTGCTGAGCCCGATGCTGCTGGTGAACCCCGAGCAGACACACACATACGGCAGAGGCAGAAAATGCTGCGCTCCTCTGCGGCGAGGATCCCCACACCCATCCCCGGATCCCTGCATGCGGGAGAGCTGCCAACAGGCTGCTTTCAGGAGCTGCAGACAGGAAACAGCGAAGGATCCAAAGGTCTGTTACCAGGCACAAAAACTCTTCTTGGAAGCAGTGGCCTAAACACACCCCCCCCCAGCAAACAGCATCTGCAGAATACAGTACCTGCAGGTTACAAAAAGGCTCATCGCTGCCACCAGGCAGGGCGTTCGTTTAACACCCCAAATACTCCCAGATACCCCAAACCTAAAATAATCTGCAGAAATTGCAACAAGCAGCTGCTCCTGCTGGGGAGCTCAGAGCAGGGCAAGAGCTCCACAAACACAGCTGCTGCTTGGCTCAGGCTGGTTTTCCCCACAGCCCCAAAGATTACAAAAAGCCTTTTTCATACAGCAGACAAGCAGCTCCCAGGTGGATCCTCCTGCCCTGAGGACTGCTGGAGATGTGGAGCAGGCCTGAAAGCAAGCAATCATGAATGGGAAGACCCCAATCTGCTTCTGTCTTGATAGGGACAGAAGTCCTAGAAAGACTAGAGATTTCCTAAAATCCTGTTTGGCACGAAGCAACCAGCTAGATAAAAAAAAAATCCTATAGGAGATTTAATGTCTCATCCATCTAATCAAAGCAGAAACTGCAAACACTGAGCACTTGGGAGGAAAAAGAAATCGGAGACTACCTGGAGGGGCAGAGGGGAGGTGAAGGGAAAAATCCATACCCAGACAGAAAACTTCTCAGATCACAAGTGCCAGCACTGGCAGTGCCTCTGCAGGTCTCATCTAAAGACCAGCTACTAAAATAACACACAATATTTACCAAGCCATTTTTCATGCTGTCTTTATAGCAGCAAGCACTGGAAAAAATTAACCAAGGAGGGGTGAGGAGGGAAAAAACCGCAGAGCAAGTGGGCTCTTTGTTTTTCTGTCACCAAAAAGATCCGATCCTCAGAAGGAACTCCTCCAGTAACCTCTGCCCAGTCTGATATGACAGCCCCAGTTCCATAAGACCTACAGTGACAGAAACTCTTACACCTCCTGTTTAAAAGTCAATAATACTCAATATTTTGCTGAGCATTATTCAATTACGATACTTAATTCGTTTTGCCATACCCTGGTTTTTTCCCCATAGTCTTTTATTACATGTATGTGATCCTAAACTGATAAAACAACTTCCTCTTGCAGATTAAACTTTCTATAGGGCAAATGAGAATATAAGAGCTTCGATAATTTTTTTATTCTTTTCCTGGACTCGATCCTTATACAAAAGATATGGCAAAAAATCTACCACAGTAGCTTCACTAAACCCAGTTCCCCTCCTCTTGCAAAGCCTGTTTGAAAGAACAGTGGAAAAAGTCAAAGGACTGAGAACTAGACTACTGGAGAATAGTATTTTTGTTCCAGCTAAACTTTGTTTTCCCTATCAGGAGTATATTTGGAAGTTATACAGTCACTAAAAATATGTTCTCCAGGAAAGCCTCAAACTGCCCCCTTTGTCCAAAGTATATGGAAACTCCTGTTCCCATTCTCCAACCAACAAAAGACCACAGAGCCCCAAGTCTTCCTAAGATTTCTGAGCAGAGACGATTCCCTACACAGAGATGCCCCACCCCCCAATTAAAGGACGCTGTTTGTAACAGAAAATAAGAGCAAAGCAGCTGTAATTCTTTGAAAGGAAAACAGGACAGAAAACAATCTATAAAAGGCTCTTTGTGGTAATTTATCACACATGTTTATTTCTTTGCATGAAATAGCTTCAGAGCAGAACTAGCGCCAGATTCCTGTGTTGCTGTCAGAGCCACCAACACAGGATCTGTTTCCATTTCCAATCTTCACTTATATTGGCCAAGACCAAGTCATGAGGCAGAAATCTCCCCTCTGCATTGTAACAACAGGCACAGCCTGACCTTGTTCCCAGAACTGGGAACAGCACCGCTCGCTCCACTCCCCCTCCTCCCCGAGCCGCAATGCAAGGCGCCCAGGAACGGCAGCTCGCCTTGGCTCCACAGCTTGCCATGTGCTTTCATGACACCCTGGGTACTTGTTACTGAAAAAGGCTTTACACCCAAGCAGCAAAGCTTTGTAGAGGCTGTCCCAGGCTGTAATCCTCAGAGATCCTGTTTATCCCTTGCACAGGCACTGAGGATCTCCTGCTCTCCCAGCAGATCACACCATGCCCACGCACGCAGGTGTCCCAGGAAGTTTCAACACCCGATGAACCACCCAAAGTCACAGCACCTGGGCAGCATCCCAACCCCACATGCTGCAGGGGCTCCCTTCATAGCCACCCTGCTACGAAGCGGCAACCGTAACCCATCTGGGGTGGCCTGAGGACCAGCTCATGCACCAGTGAGTTTGACCCACTTCCTGGAGCACTTCAGGTCACTTGCAGCTGGCAGGAGAAGGAAGTCACCTTGCTTTGATTCGTGCGTGCACGTGCGCGCTCGGCAGCCGGTGCCTGTGTCAGCCAGAACAAGCTTACTTGGCACCAGAAGTTTTTCAGTGCTTACCGCCTCTGTGTAACAAACACCCTTAAAAAGGGCTTAGAGTCTCCCCTTTCAGCACTTAACTTCAGCCTCTCCAGGGCACAACGCAGAGCGCAGCGCATGCAAGCCATGGACCTGTTATCCCTGTGTCCCTCCCTTGCCACACTTCTGTCTCCATGGGCCACAGGTGGAAGGGAGCCACAACGGATCATCATTTCACCACAGAAGACAGCTCTCAACAGCCCAGCATGCAGGCAGAACCATGCAGGAACATAACAGCAAGCTACAGATGAGCAAAATACAGCTGCTTTTAACATGCCACCACAGCAATGCTGTGATGCAGGTGAAGAACTGCCTCCCTCCCACTTTAGACTATTTTTAATCCCATTCACATGCCCCAGGTACCGAAATGCTGCTGTGTGGCTCTGCCGAGAAGTACAAGCAGCTCCAGCTGAATCTGGATTTGAGAAGTCAGGCCTGAAGCCACCTCGGCTCTTTAGAAACCACCCTGCTCTCTGGAGGGGATGGGCTCCACCTGAGGTCTCCCTGTGAGAACTCACAGCATTGCTACTTGCTTCAGCTCTCCTCAAGGCTTAGATCTCTTCTTGGAAGATCTGACCTTTTTTCTGACACCGTACTTCCTCAGCACTGTAGAACTGGCTCGCTGATGAGGGCACTAATAAGTCGCTTTAACTTACTACTTCTGCTGCTAAAAAGCCACAGTGCAGCACATCAATATATTCCTGCCTTAACCTTGCCCTCCCTCCTATCATCACCAGTGGCTCTAAAATGATCTGTGACCCCTTAATAACCACCCAGAGAGACGATAACCAATGCTGGCAGCAGCAGGATGGGAATCCTCCCCTCTCCCACAGCAGTACTGACGTGCTCTTCTCTTCCTTGCTTTCATTTGAAGTGTGGCAGGATGACATTTGCCCCATAGTTCTTTGGGACCACAGCCAAGGCCTCCAGTGAAGAACACTGCATATGGGGGGAGAGACTGACATCTGCACAGAGTTTTGAAAGCTTTGAATATATGAAAGCAACAGCGGCAGCAACGTCACGGTATACACAGTGATCTGTAAACCCAGCCTCTGCCAAATTTAGGTCTCGGGAGTTCAGCTAGTGTCTAAGCTTTGTTAATTTAGAGGTAACCGTAACAGAAAGTTTTACTTCAACAGCAAGTTCAAGGTAATGCAGTCCAAGTCTCAAAGTCTTCAACCACAGCTCAAGAAACATCAGAGCTTCCCAGACTGTGTTCTGGGACACTTGCCACCCAGCCCTGTTTCAGCCACACCAACAAGGATCAGGGTAATGAGGCAGAAAATGAAGCAGCTACTTGGAGGACGATTCTGCCTGGAGACAGAGGCAGTAAGAACCCCAAAACGTAGAGATCCAGCTGACAGTTATTGACCAATGCTTGCAATACAATCAATCCATGGACTAAACAGACCAAAGCTGGCTCTGCAGATGGAGCTGGGTGCATTCAACAGCACAGCATTTCTAAGGAAACATGGAAGGGACTCTCACCCTTCTGAGAGCAAAACTTTTTGTGCTCAAGAACAACCAACGATTTTCCTGGGGCGAGATGCAAACGACGCTTGCAGACAACTGGCCATACCCAGCTGCAGAGGTTTGTGCCCTGCCGATTCCTCCTGTAGGACGTCAATGCTAAATCCAGCGCAAACACATGCCCAGCCTGTGCCAGGTAGCCGAGTACTGCATGTACAGGCATAGGACAGTTTAAGCCCTAGACAAAAACACTTCCTTTTATTCTCCCCACCTTCACCTGAGATGGAAGGGGCAGGGGAGAAAAAAAAAAAAAAAAAGCACCTTAGAATAAAAACCTAGTACTCAGCCTTTCAGGTAAAAGTGTCTGACCCTTTGTACTCAACCGAAACATGTGCTATTCAAGCCACAGGCAAAAGAGTCGCTTTGTTCTTTCCTGCTAACCCAGCTCGCAGCCACAGTAAGGAATAAAATAGAGTCAGTTCATAACTCTTCACTTACCGTAAGTGATGTGAAGGTCATGCACATCCCACCAAAGCCATTTAGAGCCAGTGCAATGAATATCAGCACAGACAGAGCTGCAGCAATTAAAAAAAAAAAAAAAGAAAAAGAAAGAAACCACCCTTAGCTTTTACTGGGGTGGAGAGGGAAAGGAGACAAAGCCCTGAGGGCTTTCATCCTGACACAAGAATCACGGTGGGTCAACACCCTCAGGATGTGCCACATTGTTCCTGACCCAGCAACCACCTCCCCAGCTACACTGACGGGAAGGGCCAGCGCTCTCCTCCAAGACAGAGTTCAGAGTGGGATCATCTCTCTCCAGGATGGGAAGGTTTCTTTTCTTTAATGATCAGAGTTGCTGATACAGCTTGGCTGAAGGGGTCTTAAAAGGAAAATTCACTTGAAAGCAGTGGATTCAAAGCGTCATCTCACTATCTGGTCTTGAGGAGCAACCTTCACCTATCCCTGCCGAGAAAGCCAATTACACATTGTGTGCCATTACCTATTTCCCAACCCTGAAGAAGCCATGAACTTGTTTGGAATTGCTCCTTTACAGGACCTGGCCCTGCCCAGATGCAAAGCCGAAAGATCTGGCTATCTCGGACGTTTAGTGTTGTGAAACACCAGCCCTCCCCAGAGCCACTTAGCTCCCAGAGGCCAGCGGACGCTTGTGTCCTCAGCAAGACCCCAGTAGAGCACTGGAGGTGTGACAGTCTGGAATTGTGACAGTCAGAGCAGGCGGCGCCACGCACGCTTGTCTGCTTCCCAAAAAAAACCCCAAGCCACAGCCCCAAGGGCCCCCCCCAGCTCAGCAGAGCAACGTGTACTCACAGTCTGGGTTACTGGCACCATACGCGATCAGCACACAGGACACAGCAAAGCAGGCACTGAAAGGGAACCAGACCCATGAGTTTTACAGACATCCTCACACACAGTAAATTAATATGTGTCTACCTCAGCACCTCGTTAAGCAAGCGCAGCATAACTTCTGTAAGAGGAAAGGAAACTGGTGATTTGGAAAGAAAAATCCAGGGAAATACCCAAATATTACAGACAAACCTTGCACAAGGGCTGAGGCAGCAACCTTTCCTCCCAGTCCTGACGCAGAGCTTGCTGGACCCATATTCCCCTCTGGTTTTCCAGCACAGAGTTTTGCCAGCCCTCACCTCGAGGTGACCAAAGTCAGAGACTTGCCCTGTTTTTCCCACTCTGCCCACAGGCCCGTTTGGGGTTTGGTACAATTCAGTACATTAACATTCAGCAGTGCTGGGATCCGCTGTGCCCAACAAGTCACCAGTTCCTACATGCCATGACGGAAGCAGATAATGAATAACCTTGCTGTGTGAGGCAGAAAGCAGCACACACCACATGGCAGAGAAGGGCCCTAGAAAAGGCAGGCAGGACGTGTTTATCCCCAAGTTAACTCCCCAGCTTGCAAACGATGATGTAACATCTTGGTTTTGTGCCTCTCAAGACATAGCTCCCAGCTCAAGGAAAAAGCCACCCTCAGTGACTCACAAATGACTCCGCTCTTCCTCCAGGCTCCATCTGGCCGGGGAGCACAGAGCAACACTGGGAGAGCTGAACTGCGGACATGGTGTCCCAGGCCCTTCCCTTATGGAGCAATTCACTGTGCTTGTTGAAATCATCCCAGAGCTGCTCTAATGCCTTGTGCAAGGCCAGCAGCTCCCAGTAGATCCCAGCCCCATCCCTCATACAGTTCCCAAGGCCACAGGGACCCCACCACAGGCATAGCACCCAAAAAGCACCCATTTGCCCCAGACAACATGCGAATATACCCCCCAGCCCACCTAAGGAGCTCAGAACACCAACCTGCCAAGGAGACGTAGCTTGCGAGGGCCATACTTGTCCATGACAATTCCCAGGGGCAGCGTGATGGCACTGAGCAGGAAGGACCCAATGGTGAAGGCCAAGTTCAGCATTTCATCCTGGGCGTTGCAGGTAGGCCATTTGTGCTCTGAAGCTGTGCTGTTCTCCTGTTCATGGCCGCTGGTGGTGTTTCCTCCTACACGGGATGGTAAAGGATCATCGTCATGTTAGGATGAGGCTCGCAGCATTGCAGGAAGGAAGGAAGAGAATCCCCGGACGAAGGGTGCCACAGCACACTGGGCATACACCACCCTATACTCCATTTTTTAGCATAATCATTGAGAAATGGAGAAGGGAAAGAAGAGGAGCAGAAGGACAAAGGACACCCGATGAGCTCATCGAGGAGGAGGAAAAGGATGCGCAGGCACCCAGGGAACGAGTACCTCAAGCAGCAGCAGGGTAACAAGCTAAGGACAGAGTCATTAATTTTTAAAAACAACTATAGGCAAAGCCCTGGCAATTGCAGGGGACTAAACCCAGCAGAACCTGAAGGGGCTAACACAAAAATAACCCCCTACTAATCTACAACTGGCATGTTCTCAGAGATCTTTTCCCTAACTAAACCGGGAGCGATAACACAGCCAAATCAGTTATTTCAGGCTCAGGCACTGGGCTGACAAAGCTGGCACAGAGCAACAGCTTGCTCAAATGAAAAGCTTCCTACCCTCACCACAGGCATCAGGATGAAGAATGGCTTCGCAGCAGCCACCTTGCTTCCCGATTGTCCTGGCTCTGAAAAAATCCTTCCTGGATTTAACTACCCTGTTCCCAGGAGGGCTGGCAGCTCACCTGCCTTCTGCATTTGTTAAAGGATTGATGCATCTTTAACGTCTGCCCCATAATTAGCATCTTCTATTCTTTCCAAGTGGGTTTAGGCCGTACAGATGAATCGTATCTCCAGCTTTCTGTTCCTGCCCTCATATGAGGAACTCTGCATGCAAACTCCCACGCTGAACAGAGCCCACGTTGTGTAAGAGACAGAAACAGGACAGTTAAAAAAAAAAGAAAAGAAAAAAGAAGAAGTTCCCTTTTCTTTGCAGCAGCAGTTTTACTGCCTTATGTCAACTCTGCTCCTGTTACAAGCCTATTCCAAGGTGGCTTACAACTCAAGCGAGCACATGTACCTTTAGACTTTCCTGAACCCGGAGCTCTAGTGCACTCCACCTCTCCTCCTCCCATCGCTTATCTGACTTAGAAGTAACCTTTGCCGGTATGACAAAGCACTTGCGTTCTTACTGCTGCTGCAAAGCAGTGACAGAAAACACTCTCCTCCATATTTAATAACAGCGAACTTTGTCAGATCAATTAAAGGAGGAAGTCACCTACATAACCATCTGCATGAAGGAAGACTAGAGATTCCCAGTGAGCCTTGGGTTAGTTAGTTAATTAGCAGGAATCCCTCACATACCAGCGACTTCACAGTCACTGCTCGGTGCGGCTGGTGGAGGAGATCCCCTTGGCTGCTCTAGCCCTCTCTGTGTCTCTGGAGGCCACACAGCCTCATCTTGCAACTCCTTCCCTTCTCCCTCAGCACCATTTCAGTTACTGTTTTCACCCTGGTTCTATCCGGCCAAAGCAACCCTCCCAGCTTTGTGTCCATTGCAAACAAATCACGCTCCACCTTCCAGACGTCAGGTATTTGCAGGAATTCAGACACTTATCTGAGGCTTATGAGCTGCCTGCAGACCTTCCTCTGTCCCCTTCCAACACTCCAGGGAAGGCACAGGGCGTTGCCCTCCATTTACATTGCTCTCACCAACACCTTTACTAAGATGGTCCCAAACTGCCTGAAGGCAGCAATGCCTGTTTGCTCCTTCCCTTTGCTATGTGCTCCTGATAACTTAATCTGTCCCTCTTATCTGCCCCTTCTCTTGCCCTGTTAGTCATGGATAGCCAGAGTAAGCATCAGAGATATCCCCAAAAGGCCACATGTCCCATCAGCCTCCCTTCTGCGGGGAGGACAGCACTCCAGCACGAGGCTCCCAGGTTTCATTCTTAGATATCAGTCCTGGGCAGACACGGGAGCCTCTCTGCAGTTTTCACATTACATCTTAATCTGTTTCATCCCATTTTTCGCCTCCCTTCAACACTGAATTCTAACAGCAGCTCCATGAGGCAGAGACATGGCTTGACGCACAGCATCAAGGCTTTTTGCGCTCTCCACGAAGATAAATTCATAGGAAACAGATGTGGGTGAGAGGTTAAACTTGGGAAAACAAGGGGGGTGGGGGCGAAGATTGACAAAGTAGTAGTGGTTTCCCTGTGTCAGCACTCTACAGATAGCTCAGCTGTGGAGTGGAAGAAGGGTGGAGGGACACAGACAGTGCAAGGACCTTATAACTTCTGGCCGTACACGCTAAAGAGTCTGGCAACCCTTCCCTCAAAGAGAACACAAAAATATTCAGCTTTTAAAACTGGAGTAGATGAATTACTGTTAACAGATTGACGTGTACAGTTGCAATACAACTCCAGCAGCTCCCACAGCATATGCCTGCGAGCAGCCCCTCTGATAAGCAGCAACATCAGGGGGCAAAGAGAACACAGCTCAGAAACAGCAAGGAAACTTGGCCCTCTCTGAAGACTTGCTGCACCCAGGAAGGCTGGCAACAGGGCACCTAACTTCAGCCTGTGCTTGTACCAACCACCTTGTTTACAGCTGCTCATTGCCAGCTCCAAGGAGGGGCCAGGCAATAGGGCTATGTGGAAATACAAATTGTTTGTGAAAATAGAAGCAGCCCCTGAGCAACAAGAGAAGATCTGCTGAGGCGTAATGGAAATGATTCCAGCAGCCCTTGGCACCCTGACATCCTCTGATCCTTTGAGCCACCTCCATAAATAGAACATTTTCGAGGGGCTGCAGGTGTGTGCAGCACACACGAGGTCCAGCCAAGAGCCATCTCATTAGGGAGCACAGATTCACGTGCCAGCATGTCACCAGCACAGAAGACCGAGTGGCAGCATATGATACGCGGCGAGGAGGAGATTAATGGGCAGAGAACCTGCTTAACTACTCACCTACCTAACGCACCTGGTTACAGCAAACAGCAGTTCCCCCTCAATCACAGCTCAGATCCTGTTCCAGATCAGCACACTCCACACTGCTGGGGAAAGTCTCCTACGTGCCTGGCTCCATCTGCAACAGCGCTTTGGGGTAGGGCTGTCTCTGTGCTGACAGTGGTGCCCTCCCCAAATCCTCCTGCCAAGTCCACCTGCATGCAAGCATGCCAGCTCTGACACGCAAGAGTGCCACCCGGGTAAGCCAGCAGCACAGGCACAGTCCGTGCACGCTCGCCGCTGCCTCTCTGTCGAGCCAGAAGAAGCTGCAAGTCTTTATCGGTAATTACAAGAACATACTGTCTATTTTTACAGCACTCCCCCTGCAAGCAGCAGGATTTCTACTGCCCAATTAGTAGTTCAAGTTACTATTTAAAGAATGACAGCTTAGGTGAGACAAAGGCTGCCTCGGCAATCATTTATGTCAAGCTCATTGCTGGGATTTGTTCAGGCTCTTATTGGAACATTTAAAGTCATCCTGTCTCCCAAATTAAATGCTGTAGGTTTCACGAGGGGGTCAATCATTAACTACTCTTTGCTGACCTCGTCAAATCCCAGGCACACACACACCATGTTACCAGAGGAACGTCTGGCTTTTTCAGGAGTGACTGCCATCTCAGACAGCAGAGAGGAGGAGGTCTCCTTTCATCTTGTTTCATGGATCAGACTGAGCCAAAAAGGCGAGACACCTCCAGCTGCCCTGGCAATAGCTCTGTAGGACACAGTTCACACAACCTCACCTTCCTCTTGGTTTTATTTTCTAAAAGGTGAAGGGGGGGGGAAAGAAATCGGGGCCAGAGAATCTGAGAGCATTGAGTTAAAAAAAAAAAAAATCTCAGTGAAAGACACATGCAAACAACTGATCTACAGTCTGCCCACATAAGAACATGTTTTCTCTTTTCAGGATGGTGTCATACTTCTGGGAACTGGGAGGAGATGTTCTTGCTTTATCCCACTGCAAATGCCATTTATTTGGGTCTCCCTCTCTGCATATCCATCCACTTGCACTTCCAGGACCCCCGTTCTGGGCAAGCAGCTGGAAGCCTCAGAACTGAGGCACAGCCTCCAGTCAAACTCCCGTTCTCTCCTCAGCTCCAGTTTCATTTTGCACCAATTCTCACCCAGGGCCAGCATCTTCCCATGCAGCTCTCCGATACCACCGGCGGTTGCTAATCAACACAGCCTGTTTCCTGTAGAAATTGAACATTTACCACATTTACTCGTTTCCTGTTTACAGGGTTGCACGTGCAGCCTTTCCATGAGCTATCGTCACATCTTTTACCAGCTTGGAAGGGACCTCCAGACTGCAAGTTCCCCACCACAGACCCCAAATAAATAAGAGCAAAGAGCTGTAAGGCAGCACCTTCCTCCTGTGCCCGTGTTAAGGCGCATTAACCTGCTGTAAGTGAATTAGCTTATCATCCCTTTAGCTTTCTGCAGCCCTGTCTTAGGAGAAGGCCCTCTGTCCAATTGGCTTCTTATCTCTGCTCTTTGTGAACAGATTATCAAGTTCAAGATTGACTTTTTTTTTCTTTAAACATGTCTCAGACCCTTGAGCTTCCCAATCCCAGTAACACCGCAGCAACACAAGACCCTGAACAGATCAAGTTCCCCAACCGCTGATAAGGCCCAAATCCTGATAAAGACTGCGGAATCAGCACTTGCACCGAAAGAAAGATGCTGCTTCAGTTGGTTAAAGGCCAAGTAGTAGCGTAGTAAAATTAAAATGAGAACAAAGTGCCACTACCAGACTCCTGGTCAGCAAATTTCAAACATACCTCTCAGGATGTGGCCAGACCTGCCACCCAGAACACGTACAACCCCCCACTCAAGCTCTGTTGCACAACTGCTTTTAAAATATTTGTTCTTTTCACGTGGATTTTTTTTCTAGGTGTCCATCCCCACCCTTGGAGAACCAAGTTAGAGTCTGGCAGAACCCGCATGTTTGCACGGTGGCAGAGTAAAATCCAACACCAGAAGCCAAGGGCAGGCAGGGAACGGAGAGGATTCAACAGGAACACAAGGAGCCCTTCATGAACCGCTGTGACTTTCTGGGCAGCTGCTGCTACCTTCAGAGAAGAGCCTACAGAAAGGACAAGGTCTAGTTTTCCCTTTCATTGGAAGGCATCACAAAGTGCAAGATCTTTTGCTGACAAACGAAAAGCCCTGCCAAGAACCTTTGGCTCATTAGGAAAAACCTTAATTTATTAGTTGGTTGGGGGTTTTTTTTTTGCAATACTTGCATGCACACGGCAGCATTAGGAACAACACGTGCCCAAAGGCTACTAGTTAGAATTCGTTTGCACCAACCTTCCAGCCAAGGGCCCACTCAGGCTGAGGGATTCAATGGGTTGTGTTGAGAAAGGCAACCGCTGGGCCATCCTAATCCCAGCAAAGGTCAAACTCAGCTCAGTACCAGGCATTCAGCGGCCACTGCAGGGCAGCTGCGAGGGAGTCTGCTCCCCCTACGCCTGGAGCTGGGACTCCTTCCTACCAAATCACCCAGATTATTACAGTGAGGACAAAACCAGAGAAAGGAAAATGAGTAAGCATGGATGAATGAGGAAACCGGCATAACTGGTCCTTGATGCTCATCACAAGCCATCACTGAGTTCAGCAGTGACGGCGAGATATTTGAGGACAATGAGAACGTTTGACTACATAAATTTCTTCTCCGAGATTAAGTTCTCTTGCCTCAGGGCACAGGTTGGTCACGAGGAGGAAGGAATTGTCCCCAAGGCAGCAATTTCACCACAGTCCAAACATCTGCATCTTCCCTGCTGGTCTGTGGCATGGGTGTTCCAGAGGGAGAGCCAGACAAACCACAGATCGGCAAACTGAGATGAGAAGCCGAGGTGAATCTCGCTGATTTGGGGCAAAGGCGGATGAATTGAAAGCAATCAAAGCGAAGAGTAGGAGGTGGGCCCCACGCGAAGCTGAGCTCCTGTCAGCAGGGCACTTTGCAGGAAGCAGATAGGAAAATGGCTGCTTTCGGAGACAGTCAGCATTTGCTTATCAACTCTCTGCGCTTTATCTCAGTGGCAGGAAGACTCCACCTGACAGGGTTAATGAGATCTCTTACACAGACCTGTGAAAGTCACCATGGCGTGGCCAGAACAGAGCAGCCTTGAACAGAAGTGTTCAAGGGTTTGCAGCCACCGAGGACTGTCCCTTGGACAGTCTGGAGCAGTACCGGAGACTCAGGTGACACTTGGAAGCATCACTCTACAAGAAGAGCATAGGATGGAGATGAAGCAACCAAGCTACAGCTGGTAAAAGACTCACACACATTTGCCAGATGCACCAACCCAAGCTCTACAAGATGAGGCAGCCGCCCACAGGTACACAAAGCAGAAAAAGAGGGTAACAAGTTGCTGATGAAGAGGAAAAACAACCACAAAGTATCATCACAATCCCTCAGTTACTTTTTGCTTGAACTTTGCTTCCCCACATTGCCCCCACTATTCTCGCCATTACCCACTGAAGGGCCATCCACTTATTTCCAACTCCTTTTCTTCCTCCTCCTCCTCCTATCCCCATGCTCACCAGCCCTGAATGGGCTGATCCACCTCCTCATCTCACCCACCATCACCTTCTCTGGACAGAGCCCAGACACTCAGCTCCTGCCTCTCTGCTCTGCTACTCCCTTCTCCGAGCACGTGCAAGCATCGGTCGCTAAAGCAGCTTTCCAAATCCATACCACACCTTTACCCTCAGGTTCCTTTTAACCCCGCTGTCCACCCTACCACACTGCAGGATTCCCCAGACCACAATTCTCTCCATGCTCAGGCTGGAGATGTATGTCCACCTACATGTGGTTTTTTTCGCCGAGGCTATCCTTCCCGCACCACAAGATTGCCTCCATCCCTCTAAGGCTGCATCTGCAACATGAACAACCACTTCCTCGGGAAGGCCAGAAGGTGGATTTCAAGCCCACAGAGACGCAGCCTGGTTTGAGCTCATCCTGGGCGTTTGTTTCAGAAGGAAGAGGAGCAACACATCAGTAGCATTGACCTCTGCAACTTCTCCAACACCAGCACTAGACTCCCCTAACCTTATTGTCACTCACGCTCTTTTCTTCCCTACCATTAAGGAAAGGGTGCCTGTAGTTTTCTCCTACAAATGCAGGACATCCTCCCCACAAACCATCATCTTCCAGAACCCATCAGGCCTTCCCTTGCAGAGATCAGCCAGACCACCATGCAGAGGAAGAACTCATGTCGAGGTGAAAAAGGATGTCCAGAAAAGCTTTACCTAATCTTCAAGGCTGCTTTTCCAATCACACTGCAAGGCAACAGCAACTACAGATACATTACCATCACAAGGATGCCACCTGCTTTGGAAAGGAGCAAACGTTCCTTCCTTCTACCCCAGGACTGACCCGGAGCTCAGCCCTACTCTAGCCAGGTCCACACCACCCTACAACAGACCAGCAAACCTCAGCAGCAACGTAGCCACACCAGTCTCCAGAGCATCCTTACCTGACTCTTCTGACTCTTCTTCACACAGGTAGGAATAAAACCCTTCTGCTTTCAGCATGATGAGGAGGGACCCCCAACCCAGCAGGACAGCAGAGAAGAGCAGGTTCTCAACGATGGCTGTGGACGCCATCCACCAGCGCCGGCGATGGGCGGTAGCAAGTGTGGGTGCCATTGCTGCCTCAGGAAGGTGGCCTCGTCTAGAGTCTCAACCTGCAGGGACCAGAACAACATCCCGTGAGTCCGCAGACACTGCATATGCGACCCAAAGAGTGAAAAAAAAA
>WEIS01053288.1:0-35205 GCA_013389965.1 Todus mexicanus
ATCTAGTCCAATGCCCCTGCCAGTGCAAGATCACCTAGAGTAGATCACTCAGAAACACATCCAGGTGGGTTTTGAAAGTCTCCAGAGACAGAGACTCCACCATCTCCCTGGGCAGCCTGTTCCAGGCTCTGTCACCCTCACTGTACAGAAGTATTTCCTTATGTTCGGATTGAACCTCCTGTTTTCCAGTTTGTGACTGGTGCTTCTTGTCTTGTCACTGGATACAAATGAGAAGAGTCTGGCCTCATCTTCCTGACACCCACCCTTTAGATATTTATAGGCATTTGCAAGATCCCCCCTCAGTCTCCTCTTCTCCAAACTAACCAGACTCAACTCTCCCAGCCTTTCCTCACAGGGCAGATGGTCCCCTCTCTTAACCATCTTAGTGGCCCTGCACGGGACTCTCTCCAATAGTTCCTTGTCCTTCTTGAACTGGGGTGCCCAGAACTGGGTCCCCACTGGTCATCACCCCAGCCCAGGGGATGTTGATACCCTCAGTAGCCTTCAAGCCCAGTTTCCCTGGGCTTTCTCCACTCACCCTCTGGCGAGGGACTCTACTCCCTCAGAGGAGTACACCACCCTTTGATGCTCACTGCTGTGTTGACAGAAAGGGCTGAATTCCTCTTGTTTCTTGAAATAAATTCGCAAAATGCTTGATCTTCCTGAGTTGGAGGAAGACGTTTACAGATCTATCTATCTGTCTTCCTGAGCGTGTGAGAGAGGCGGCAGTGTGTTTAAGCGGAGGGAAGCTGGGGAGCAGTATGACCAACCTATTGCAAGATCGCAGATAAGACACCGATAAATCCCATCCCCTTTGCGATGTGCAGCCATTCTCATTAATTTTTGGAGGAGCAAGGAAAAGAATTATTTAAAGGAATCACCTGTAATTTTTCTTTTATATAAAGTTCACGACACAGCAGTATGCCAGAAAAAAACAATTAAGTAATTTTTATTATGTTATCTATATTGGCAACATCTTCCAGGACACCAGAGCCCATAGAAAAATATGAGGAGATAGCTCTGCAGCAGCTCTTTTCTTGTGTGACATTAGATGATGTATCTGAAGTCAGATAGCCAGAAGAAACAAAGCTTAACAGAGGACAAAAGAGGGGGAATACAAAGAGGAGAGGTTACTGGCGAATCTAAATTAGTGTATTGCTTTTTCTAAAGGCCTTGGAAGCTGGAAGGAGCCCTGTGAGACAGAAACCATCTTTGCTCTGAGGCTGCAGTGCTTGGAGGTCTCATGGGTGACATCACCAGGTACTTGTAATAATGTCACCATTTCCAGGGCTCAGTACGAGCAGCATGGCAGGAGAGGAATTGCTGAGGGTAGCTGGCTGAGGATAGTGGATAGTGAGATGAAATTGAGAGGAAAAACTTAATTGGAATTAACTAGCTGAGAAAAGCCTCTTGATCTGTCAGATGGTGAAATTGCCTCCCAAGAGCAATGGTATAGTCCCAGCCATGTGGGCATTTAAAGCCAGTCTAATGTCTGTGATTCTCTGAGTTAGCTGGAGTATCTCAATAATTGGAGCTGACACAAAGATTTATCTTCTTTGATTGACTAGCTTTCATAGAGGCTCCTCTCTTTGTGGTGCTGCACAGAGCTTTCAGGGCAGCTGCTTGCACTTAAACTGCCAGGAGCTGACAATACTTATCCATTGCAGCTCTTCAAATGTGTTCTTTGAAAAAACACTGAAATCACTGGGACAGACAGTGCTAATCAGTCTGCGGGAAAATGGAGCATCCTTACCTGGGGCTCCCTGCTATAAATCTTCCCGTGCCATTGCTCAGTCATCAGACAGCAGCAGAAAGCCATTTAGGTCCATTACTGCCAAATGCCCAATCAACCTGAAAAATTGGGCTGCTTTTGGCCAAGCCAATAAAAGAGAAAGGTGTTTTGCCAAATGCATAAAAACAAATGGTTGGTATCTCAGCAGAAGCTCCCGTTTCCAATAGAGAAGGACTAATCCCCACTAAGGTGATGGGAATGGTATCCCATAGGGATTTCAGAGAAGAATCATGAGGCAGCAAGCTGACCCTGAAGGGCGATGTTTGTGAGGAGGTTTCATACTCAGCATTGCCCATCCAGCTGCTGGGTGACCCTGTGCAGCAGCAGCACATGTCCTTGCTCTCTCTACCTTCTCCTGTTCAGCACAGCTCTGCAGGACAACACCTTCTCCCCATATTTTGGTCCTTTATACAGTACGCAGATAGGATTGGGGGAACTGAGATGCCTCTTTTGCTACAGTGAAGCACAATGCTTTGGAGATCAGAGTTTACAGAAACATTAGCTTTCAAGCTGATTAGGGTATGAGATATGAGCTAGGCCTAAATGCATCAGGCTGGAAGCAGAGAGAGGGATAAGCTGTCGCTACCGAATAGATCTACTTGGCATATTTGCTAACCACAGCACCTGGACAAGCTTCAGGTAATAATTCATGGCTGTTGTTTCACGCTTGCAAGATTGTAGGAGGGCTGACTCACGGCCTGACTTAGCCTGAAGACACAGCCTCTCAAAAGCACAGCAGCCTGTGGGCACACATTTCTACGGAGAAAAGTTGTGCAACCTCATCCTACAGGGCAAGAAACCAGAGCAGTGCTGCTGACTCTTGCAGCTTTTGAGTAAGTCGCTTCATCTCTGGCTCCTCAAACTTGTCTGTTTGCCTGTTCACAGGGCAGCTTCACTGTCCTTCCAGTGTCTGCCCCATCTGAAAAAACGAAGCCTTATGCTCTGATGATTTCTCTAATGCTTCAAGCTGGCTGAAGTCTTGCTCCCCATTATAGCTTTAAGGTCACTCGTGGGTACACATGCATGTTCCTGCTCCTCTACAGGCTCCTCCACGGGCCACAGCCACTCTTTGCCTGCAGGCTGACCTGGGAGGGATGGGGGTTAGAGACGTTTCCTCTGCACCAGGATCTATGTGTGTGTGAGCAAATTTGATTTCTTGCTCACTCTCCTTATTGCTGCTTGGCCTTGCACAGTGAGACAGAGGAGCAGGAGAGCAAAGGAGATGGGTAAAGAGAAGGACTCCTCTGTTGGAGCCCCAGACCATGGTAGGAGCTCACAGCCCAGAAGGGCCATGGATGCCAAGGAGGGGCTGCAGGTTTGGGAGGAGAGGCATGATGGCACTCTTACCTAGCGGGCTGAGAGCCGCTGGCTTGCAGGCATGACCAAGCCACCTGTAAACCACTCATCCCAGTGCACCTCTCCCTGATGCCTGTGGGTTCTGGAAGGTGCTACACTCCCTTCTATTTCAAGACATTTCTTTTCCCAAAGTTTTGAGGTGTGCAAGTGTGGAGAACCTGTTTGCCTTTCTGTGTGACCAGTTGCACTATGTCCCTGCTGCTCACTGCCAAGGTGAGACCTCGATAGGGGAATGAATAGAAATGAAAGATGCTGATGTTTCACCTGGAATGTTGTCAGGTATAGCACTATGAGGATAATCTTCTGATTTCAAATACCCCACAGTGGGACCAGTAAGCAACCTCTGTGTTTGCTCACCACTTGGCTTGGGAGGGTTTTGCTTCTGGCCCGCCATCTCCAGGCTGGTTTCCCATACCTGTTCTGTTTCAAAAAGTCCTTGAAGAGTGCTGGCCTGAAACTGCCAGCTCATGCTACAAGCGACAAGCCCTGCTAATTCCCATGTTGTTCGAGAGTGCAAATAAATAAATATTGGTTGTAAAATGATTCGGTCTTTGTGAAATTCAGCTAGACTTCTTGGCTTTTAATAGCATCAGCCCGGAATTACACATCTGGACTAGACACAACGCAGAGATGAATTTCCTTTAATTTGTTCCAGAGTAACTCACCATTTAATTTAACTGAGCAGTTCCTTGTTCTCCTGTTCTGGAATGATAGATTGTGAAATGCACTCCTTTAAATTAATCCAGACACTTGATTTCTGTCGGCAGAGTAATCTTTCTCAGTGGTATGCTAAGTACGCTTTTAAAAGGTATGGTGAATATGAACGCTATGCACTTGGTTGATGATTTAAGTGTTTACACTTACCGAACATCGCAGAAAAATCAAATGTGGCTTAGCTGCATTTTTTCTGTAACCTTTCAGAAGTGATCATCCACATAACATCAGAAGGGCTCAAATGGATTTCTAAATTTGATGGTACAAGTGAGGGCAACTCCCCTCTCATCAGAGAACCATCAATTTGAGATGGGGCTGAGTAAAGCTTGTAATATTGCTGATTGCAGGGCTTCCATAGATCATCCAGCAAGCTTTCTATTGGAACCATTAATGGTAAAATATTTCATGTGGGCGTGCGGGTACTGTCACTGCTTATTCTGGCTTGATGTTGCAAGGGAGCTATGCCTTTTTTTTTGTTTGTTTGCTTTTGCTGTTTTTACTTCTTAAAGATGAAGTGGGACAATTCTGGAGAGAAGAGTGAGTATATGAATACTTTGTATTTCTCTATTATCTCCTTTACAAGAACTACAAAAAGTTACAGTGAAGTTGAGTAAGTGATAATGATGTAACCCAGCCCACCAGGTTCTATCAGCCCTGCCACTCCCTTGCTCTATGTTATCGGAGGTAAAGACTATGTGAATGCCATGGCTAGAAACTGCACAGCATTCCCCAGGTCCAGTTGGAACCTGACAGTGATAATTATTCTTAAACGTAGGAAGACAAGACAAATCCTCCTGCCACTGAAATATGTGGCAGTGGTTTTTAGGCAAAGGTGAAAATCCCTAAACTGTTAGCAACACATGCATTTACCATCCCATTCCTTCCTGACAGGTTTGCACCTGGAGAAAATGGCACATGTACCAACTGACCTTGGCTGAAATCTTGGCTCCTACCTTGTGTGTAGGGGCAATGTGTTGGAAAGGGCATTTGGAATCAGGTGACCTGAATCCTTCTACCTGACTGCCAGTGGTAGACATAAAGGTGGCATCTTGTCTGCAAAACAGATTTAGATCTTGCTGAGAAATATGTAAAAGGTTTGTGTTATCCAAATATCAGGCCAAGATGTTTTGCAAACACTGAGAAACTGAGCTCTTCTGTAGGGCACAACTTACAAGGTGATTATACGTGCTGACATCCTAGTATTGACAGGGTAACATACTTTTTTCTTGATCTTTCTAAAGCCTTTTATGTGTGGAATGCATCTTGTTACCTTGCCTACTTAGCTAACGTGGACCTTATACCTTCCAAATCTAACTCTGCACCAGCCTATGACATTTGGCTCACATAATTTTGTGGATATTTGGTAAGCAGAGGAAATGCCACGGGCATTTTCTACTCTTCTGACTTAGCCATCTTTGTCTGCTTCATTGCTTAAAAAAGGTGAAGAATTGAAGTCTGCTTCATACTTCTTGCCAGCCATCCCTCTAGACAACACACGCTGTGGTGACCTGCCAACTCCGCGTCCTATAATAGCCTACACAGTCAAGCCATCTAAGGGAAAACTGGCTCCATAAGGCAGGAGCTGTGTTATGCCTGGATACGAACAGGAACACGGGCAGCCTCCCATCATCGTACGCAGGTTGGCACCAAGCTTTGCTTCAGTCTTAGCCAAGGACTGGGTACTGCTGAGATCTGAAGTGAGCTAAAGCTAACCAAGGTGCTTTGATCTGAAGTGCTTTTATTAATGAGGTTTAGTGGTTTGGGTGGTTTAGTGCCTGCGTTTCTGTTTTCTACATCTTCACAGCAATCTTCTTCAGATTCAGATGTGTGAAATACTCTTCTTTTGAGGTTTTAAAATCTGTTACAGCAAAGTACTTCACTAACCAATGCAAATGCTTTAAGATCTTAAAACCAGGTTTTCTGACACTTGATGTGTTTCCAAAATAGCAACTGGGTATAAAACTGGTTTGCAGTAGTGCCTGGATAGCAGATGTCACCCATCACCTGGTAGTGGAGATCTTGTGGTCAACTAGTGATGTTATGGAAGACACAGCCATGTATCTTAAACATATATTAAATTAGAATCAAAGCCCAACTGGGTTTTCTTCTTCCTTTCCTGCTGCTGTGTGATAGGAGCATTGGCTCAGTTAGTCTTCAGACCTAGGCTTACAGCCTTTCCTAGAACTGGCAAAGGTTTGTTAGCCAGAATGGGGTCTCTCACTCCTTTGTGGGAGGCTGAAGGACTTGACAGAGATGTCTTCAGTAGTGACTTTAGGCTCTCTTTTATCCCCTGAAATACAGGTCATGACTAAACCACGATTACGTCTTGTTATCTCGGGCAGTTGTGCTGTGAGTACCTAGCTTGTCTCACAGAGAACTTTTTGCCAGGGTGCTCAGAGCCACCAAGGCACTTGCCAGGAGCTTTGCATAAGCTGGTGTGAGTCAGAGGCCACTCCAGAAGCCGCTGCAGTGCTGTGCTTGCTATGGGCCAACCAACTTGGGTACTCTTGACATTTCTGGATGTCTTCTAAACATGTAATGCTGATAGAAATATTGTTTAAATATTTGTGAGTTATTTAAAAATAGTGCGTCAAATAAGCAGCCTTGTGACGCCCGACAGATATCTGGCTCAGATGAGTGCTTTGGTGAAGAAGGAAGAGGTCAGCACGAGTTATGTACACAACTTGAACTCTGACAAGAGACACGCTGAGTCCATAAAACACAAAGCAAAACTAGTCCACCATTGGAAAGCCCTCGTGCACGTGGGGCCTGAGGAGAGGGTGGCACTGAGCATCCGTAACTGGCCTCCAGCCTGGCTGGAGTGATGCTCTGACACCCTCCAGNATTGATTTGACACCAGTTCCAGACCTACTGTGAAAATGAGATGCATGATTAGAGCACTGCTGTCGTCTTTCCAAGGTTTTTCCACTTTTTTCGAACTGCTGCAGTGGAAATTATTTTTAAAGCGTTCAGAATATTGACCTGTTTCTTGGCTCTTGTCACAATCCATATAATGGCTGCAATGGTCGTTGCTTGTCTAGACTGCACATTTTGTGTGTTTGGAAAATGGATTTACCAGTTACTACTGCAATTCTACACTTTGCCTTACAGATTCTGATCTGTAGTCTTCTTTTTTATTATTATTTTTTTGTCTCATTGGTTGCTATATTCTTGCACTCAGTGACAGCTTCTTCTCATTTAAAGTGCCGAAGTAAAAAGCCAAAATGAGTCTCAGCTTCTTTGAGGTCCAGCGGTTCCCTCTTCAAATGAAAATGCGACATCTACTTATGGAATTTATTGCGGCTATTTATTTGGCTATTCTTTCTCCCAAATGACAACTGCATTTTCAGAAGTTTCCTACAGGCCTAACATTAGAAATTCAAATGAAAAATTTAAGCATGTGTCATAGAAAAGAATGCAGAGGAAAAAGAAACCACAGAAAAATATTGCGGTGTTTTCTGGAAAGGTCTCCAAGATTTCGAAGAATTGTCTGTTGGTGATAAGCTTGAGGCAGGAAAAAAGCAAATGACAGAAATTGCATCATAAACTCAGTCCATAATCTGTAATAATAGATTTGGCTTAAATTAACCACCAGGCTTTTTTCTTTCTCTCTTGTTGACACGTTCCTGGAACCAGATTGACAAACACTCATCAAACAGCTTTGAAAAGAGTTTCAGTCTACGTAGGCGGTGAGGGGTTGTGGTGTGTGTGTGCAAGCTGATAAAGGTAGCTGTGATATTAGTTGTTCATAGGAACAGCAGATTTGTTGGCTTCAGGTAAGACTCATTGGTTCCCAGTTATTAATCTGACCAAAATTAGGGTGTCACAAACGTTTGCAAATAACGATACAAGGATGTGTGTGAACCTGGCCAAATGGAGCTGTTGTGTTGTGGAGAATTCTAGCAAGTATTTGTCAAATCTCTTTAATCAGCGTTCTGCCAAAAACTCGTTACCTTTCAGATTTTACTATTCTAATCAGCAACTTCACCAATAAATTCTCAAGATTTCCCGAGTTTATATATTCTAGTGCTTCTTATTCATGTGAGCTCTCGTATCTAGCTCTCCTGGAATGAAACAAACACTACATGCTCCTTTGCATCACTTCGATGGCAATACCACATAACATTACTGAAATTCAGATGTCTTTAATTCTCTGACCTTTAGCTCAAAAGCAAGAATTTCTTGGAAAAACTCACTGTCAGGAGTTTGCCAACAAAGCAGAGCTGACTGCACACACAGATAAGCTTGAGCTAGTATTTGATCTAGAATGGCACCAGCCTGGTGCTGCTTTCTGAGCTGTGGAGACACGCTGTTAGAAATAGCAACTGTTTTCTCACGTCTAAAATCAATCCGCTAAAATTAGGAAGTACTGGCTTTGGCTGATTGGCAAAAAAAAATTGACCTGTCCAGCTGCTTTGTTCCTGGAATGAGCATCCACTGGATCTTTGAGGCATCTCTCTCTGTGCTGCTGAACTGACAGTGGCTTCCGGTTAAAAAAAATCGCTGTTGGCTGAGTGCCCTGGCAAGAGCCGGTGGGTGGCTAGATTGCAGAACCACTTCAGAAGACCTGGGATATTGCAGACTCCAGACTGCACCTCAGAGCTGAGCCAAGGGTGAGTTGTTTCTTTCCCTAATTTCTTCCTTTATATAAAATTCAAATGTTGAACAGTGGCAGATCAGTGCTGTGTTCAATTTCATCTAGTTCTCCAGAAGCTCTGATTTTTTTTAATGATCTGTTCCCCCCCCTGCCCCGTGTCTGCCAGTTGAGTACCATTTATACCAGTGTGTCTATATTACATAATCAAAGTGAATTTGATAACCCGGGCCAGGGAATAACCACTTGCTACTGGATTTCCTTCCTCCCTTTGTTTCTTTTTTTTGTTTGTTGTGGGTTTTTTGAACTTGCATCTGGTGGCCTCAAATTCATAACCAGTACAACAAGCAGTGGGGCATTATACTGAAAACCTGAACAGTCAGGCCAGGGAAATAAAACAGTCCCCATCTCTGTTTAGAACCGGCATGCCCAGAGATCTGCCAAATCACTCATCACCACTTCCACGGCAGAGTCCCGTGAGGCTTACCTGCCAGAAGCAGATGCTCTACCCCAGGAGGTGGTTAGCAGTGGGCAGAGGGGTTCTGAAAGAAGGCTTTGGGAACCAGAGCTAATTACAAACTGTTGGCTTCTTCTGTGGGAAGAGTTGAAAGAAGATACTTCTCTGTATAATTCCGTGCATATTAAGTAGAGTAGCTGCATGATGTTTTGCTTCCTCCCGCGCAATCGTCTGGCTCTCCCATTTTATGTAATGTCTTTGGCAACGATCACCACTGTCCAAGGCAGGACATTGTGTTCGCTGACGCCTGAACAGGACCTGGCACACATCTCCAGGGCTCTGCCATGGCTTGCTCTTTCGAGTTTGTTTCTCACATGAAACCCCTCTAGGGCTCCCTTCTAGGGAACATGTTATGGCTTCAGAAATGTACTCTGGAGAGTCGCAGATCTCAGCCTGGTTGCTTTGCTTGGAAAAACATTTTGTCATTCATGAAATAGCACTGCTTTGAATAAAGAACAAGCATGGATGACAACGGTTCTGTGAAGTGCATGCAAAAAGAGTTAAGAGTCATCTACTCCCAAATATCTCAGGTCCAGAAGTAAATAGGTGTGATCTAAAAGCTTCTTCAGGACCGTTTCAGCAGCTTATTCATTCCACTACACAGGGCCACCTGCAGCTGGAATGTAAATAAGCCAAGCACGAGTATTCTTATGATTCTACAAATGCACTTTAAAAAACAGAGGTGGCAAAGCCTTTCAAAGAGGATACTTCACTGGAACTAGGGAAAGTAAGTAATCACAAGCAACAAGACCCGTATTTTTTCTGCAACCTGTGCAAAATGATCTTATGAGCTTCAGCTGTTAGAAGTTGTTGATTTGAATTCAGGATGCTTTGAAACCAAATCTATTTATCCAAAGCATTGGCTACTTTCTGGTAGAAAGAACTAAAATTAACCCTTCAAGGCTGCGTTGTCAGGTTGTTGAGTCCTTTCCTTCTTAGGGCACTTCTGTCTGGGAAGACAGGTTTTGTGGAGCTGTGTTTCTCAAGCACCCAGGCCAATACTCAGTGGTGGTGGTGGTAATGCTTTTGTGTAGAGACTTCAGAAGTGTTGGTGGCTCTGCCTTTGGTGGCACCTTTGCCTTTTTGGTTGGCTCTGGAAATAGGAGAAAAAGTGTTTACTCTGCTCATTTTTCTCAGTCAGCAGGGGAGCAGTTTGCTCTGGGTACCCCATTCACTGCGCCGGGCAGTTAAACTACTCTGTGGAACACACCCAGACAGGAAGGTTTGACAGGGATACACATCCCTGGAGGGAAGACTTCTCAGGGAGTTCTTTGTGCCTGCTGAAAGCACATTTCTCCTGAGCTTTTTAAAGCTAAATGTTCTTGGTAAATCTATGAAACAAGATGATATGCTCTTTGTTGCTACATTATCTGAAGGGAAGTTGTAGACGGCAGGGGGATGGGCTCTCCTCTCAGGCAATTTGTGACAAGACAAGAGGGCACAGCCTGAAGCTGCAGCAGGGGAGGTTTAGGTTGGATGTTCGGAAGCACTTTCTCATGGAAAGGGGGATAAAACACTGGAGTGGACTGGCCAGGGAAGCAGTGGAGTCACCATCCCTGGAGGGGTTTAAGGACAGACTGGATGCTGCACTTCGTGGCAGGGTTTAGCTGAGTGGTGGTGGTAGGTCCTAGGCTGGACTGGATGATCTAAGAGGTCTTTTCCAGCCTTAATTATTCTATGATTCTATGATTATCTCACATTTTAGAAAGTTCACTAGTTCTGGAAGAATTCTTCCATGTGTTTAGTCTAACCATTAAAGTTTCCTTGAGAAAATGCCTGGAGTTTATTGTGATGGCAGAACATTTTCCTTTTTAAACAATGCTTGACTTTGAACAACAGAAGACAAAAGCTAAATTCCAGCTTGAGATTTGACCAGCTTTAATGAGAAGCAAATTGCACAATTGTAGTGGAAATAGGGGCACAGGGATTTGAAGGAGTGAAGATCTAACGGATTCGTTGTCACCTGCTGGACAAGGTAATACTCCGTGCTGTTTTACAGGATCAGCCGTTCCACAATATTTCCTTCCATAACAACATTGAGCAGTTGTGATTATTGCAGAAGCAGGTAAACAGCCATAGAAAAGGACCAACTTCTAAGAGATACAGGAATAACAAGAATGCTTTACCTTTCTTAAAAAAAAAATAAAATAGATTTGTGTTTTATTCCATCATAGTTCTGGGATCTGGTATTAGAAGGGAAGTTGCCCCTGGTATTTATTTTGCAGGAATTTCTGGAAGAGGTAGGAGGTACATTTTGTACCATTGTGGGCTGTGGCGACTTAATTGTTGAAGGCTGGACTTGCTGAGTTTGGAAAGGAAGGCATAAAAATGAGAATTAATGATTACCTGACCAAAGTCCATAGCAGGAGTATCTCTGGATTTCAGGTCTGTATTTTCTAGTGGATCTTGAAACTGGGAGAGTTTCATTTGCTGCAGGTTTCACTGGAAGGTCCCAGAGAAAGCAACCAAGCAAAGTTCATTGGGAGATGGAGAAATTACTACTGAAATTATTTAAAATACATTAAACGTGTTTTAAGATTTTGTCAGCAAAGACTGTAAAAATCGAGTCTGAGTGGTTTTGAATGACCGCAGCCCAGACAAACCATGAGGATACGCTTGCTGCAAGCCCACAGCTTTTCGACTGGCTCAGAGCCACACCATTTTATCTTGATTTTCAGGGGGCCAATGTGCTGCTAATTTCAGGGGGCCACAGAATGTGCTCGTTTTCTCAAACTTCTGTTCTCACACAGATGCTTTCTGACAGAAAGGCCAAAATGATAACTAGATGCTACTTCTGTAATGGGATGAGTTAATATTTTGTCTTCGCCTCAACACGACTTTAGTGTATCCAAGAATCTATTTTTAACAATATTCTTTTCCTCTTTTTAAGCAAGGTCAAAGACTTTATTCAGCTTGCTCTTGTCATGAGAGAAGAAAAATAGTCACGCAGCCCAGGTTCTTGCTCATACATCTTGCTCCCTGAAAGCCACATACTGCAATTTGTCTAATCTGCCTTAGATCATATATGATAAGTTTCAGTCTTTGTCCTTGGGAAAATACTTTTCAATCACTGGATTTCCTTGTGAGGAAGTTTTTGGGTTTGTTAACCTGTTTGTTTTCTTAGTGGTATCTGATTATTTTCATTTTAAATCCTTTTCTACTGAGCTTATTGATTTTTCTTCTTCGTAACTGACAATTCTTCCCCACTACCTTTAATATTCATCTCCTTCAGCTCTCTCTTCATATATTGCCTGTGTTTTGTTCTGCATTTTTCTTCCCTACTGGTCTAACTCCTTAATTAATCATGCAGCTTTTCTCCGAACAACTAGTTTCCATAGAAATACCTTTCTTGATGCCAACTGGTATAGTCACAGCTGAAGTCAGATCTCTTGATCTCTGATGGTAACTCAAGATCATCAGCAAGGAAAATGGAAAACAATTACTTTGGGATCTTACTGAAGAGAAAGTCAGAAATGAAATTCCATTCAGCCTATAATCCTGAAACGTTTGTTGTGGGAGGCAATACAAAGGAGTGATAGAAAGAAAGGCTTGAGGTGATAGCTGGTAAATGTATTTGCATGGGAGGTATTCTGGTGACATCAGAATTAAAATACGCAAGAAGCTTGGCTTTAATGAGATATGTGACTCCATTTCTTGGCACGGTGCCTGTCTGAAATAACTTCAGTAACTTGGGGCTTTTGTACCATTTGGGTTGAGTGAGGGATTTAGAAGCAGCAGGCTCGTTGACAAAAATGATTGATTTTCTTCATGCACTATTTTTTGAAGTTGTTTAAAATGACTCTCTCTGGGAGTGTCTTTCATCATGTTTGAGCGAGGCGGAATGTGGCCGATTTGGGGATGCTGGGTGCTCAATCCCAACATGTGCTGGTGGCTGAGTTTTTGGTCAAGTTCAGCCAGCTTGTAACACAAGCCCTCGGAAAGGCTCTGGAGAGTCTTCAGCAAGAGTGAGTGGTTTCAGAAAAGAGGAAATCAAGCACTAGTGACCCTTTGGGGAAAATATCTCATTTTCCCAGCTTCGGTCCCAAACAACAGTGCAAGCTTTGGGGCTTTACTAATGTTATTGGGTAGTCCTTGGAGAGCTGCAGAGCTGGCAATAGTAAAGCCCAGGTGAGTAGGGAATAGATTTTCTTGTCACCGTTCCCTCTGGCACGGGAGTCTCCATTGGCAGCCCCACAAATCTGCAGCCAGGCAGCTGAGTGCAGAGGGTTTGACACATTGCGAAAATACTCAAATACCTTCTGAAACGGAGACATCCTTACTCCAGACATCCTTGTGAAAATGGTATTTCCTATTTTGGATACAGGTGCTAAGTGCCAGCTTCTATAGAGTGTAGACTCACTGTATGTGGGCTCAACCTCCACTAGTCAGAGGCTGCTGCAAGGGTCCCCCAGACTCATTGTGCTATGGGATGGATACGATGATCGAAAGAGGGGAATGTGATTCCTTCCCTCCTTCAGAAGATTTTCTGTAGACCTTCTCTTGATCAGTTACCCATGCAACACCAGGAAGCTTGCAGTAAGTTTATTGCAATTACCTAAAAGAGAGAGAAAAGGAGTGTTTTACAGCTCTGCAGAGTTATCTCGAGGGGGGAGCGAAAGAGTGGGAAACAGAAACTGCACAGTCTAGGTGGAGCATTGCGGTCCTATGGAAGCAACCTGCTGATGTTATCCCAGATTTAAATGACACATTCTGTCTCTCTAGCCCAAGCACGTAGCTGAGAATTTAATCAGCACAGGGTGTGCCATTTTTATATTGCTCAGGAGGGTCTAGCAAAAAGTATTTTCTTGGCTAATGACAGCTAGACATATATATCACACTACCTTCATTTCTTTTGTATTGTGCAGCCCAGTGCCAATATTAAACATCTTCCTTATTGTGCTGTAGAAATCGCCAGTTTGGGAACCAATTGCATGAAAAAAGAAATCAAAAGTCTGCGCAAATTTTGCATTTGGTTCTTAAACAGGAAACAAATCTAATGGTAATGAAACACACCCATAAATCGTAACTTCATTAGAGTATAATGATCCTAAATGAGATTGGGGAAAATGAAGTTAACAGAAAAATGTATTACTTCACTCCTTAAATCTTCATTTAGCAAAAAAAAAGAAAACCCAACCACATCCAGAAGAATTCTTGTTTTAAACTGATAATTTTTCTTAGCCCTTGCATTCAATTTTGGTTTTTTTTCTCCTTGTGCATTAAGCTTCAAACTGTAAAACCTAAACATCACAGAAATTAAGAGCCTGATAACCATATCTGGAGTGGCTGAGTTTGAGAGCTGAATTATCTTTCAACCTCTGTAAATTAACACAGCATCCCACCCTTCCATCTGCCCTACAGAACTGTAATGCCTAACAGTCCAGCAGATAGAAAGTTACCAGAGAAATCATTTTAAATGTATTTTAGTTCTGATATGGTTCTTCTGAGACTGGCCTCCATGACAATCTGGACCTTGGTGAGTACCCCCACATAAGGGTTGTTTGGGTTGTAAAGGTTGATCGTGTATTTTTATTAGAAATCTGCAATTTCGTATTGCTCATCCTGGCTTGAAAATCAGCTCAAAAGTTTTACTTTTCACAAAAAAACAAATTTCCTGTGACAAGACAGACCATCTTCATTTCAAGTTTAAGGGGAGGGGTCTATATTAGTTTAGGTCAGTAAAATGATGTGATTAAAAGCAGAAAATAAAATCATAGCCACAATGACCTACAGGAACTGCAGCGAAATCGAGTCAGTCGCAGAGGCCGCAAGGCAGGCCTATGTTTTTAGCACACAGATTCATTGCTCAACTGTTGCTGAATTTTTCAGACCACAAACTATTTTTTGCCTAGACTAAGTTTATACAAGCAAAAGAAAAGCAAAGGTTCTGTCTGTTCTGTGAAAACGATTGTGGCAAGGGACCTAATTGCCACACGATAACCGCATGGTGTGGCTGGGCCACGCTCCATAGCCGGGATCAGGCCTTGGTTTTAATTGCAGAGAATTCCCAGCTCCTGTTTTGTTCCATCTAGTGTTGAAAAGGCAGGAGTCAGCGCTAGGCTCAGCACCTCCTTTGAGGGACGCAATGTCAGCCTTCATTTTTCTGTGTACAGGCAACATCGCTCTAGGTATTTGTTAGGAAGGAAAAAATGGACTGGTAGCTCATTTTGTACAAATTTGAGTGATCCATCAAAGCGACACTGGCAAAGGTGTTCAAACACTGCGGTAAGGCAGCAGCTCGGCCGTGGGGCCCTGGGTTGCCGCCCGCTGCCCTTTCCCTCCAATGAGAGCAGGTGGCCGGGGGGAGGAGGCCGCTCGAGGGAGCCAGGACCCTCTCCAGGGGGGTCTCTGGGACCTCTGTCCCTTGGGGAGCAGGAGGGAGCCGAGCGGAGCCCCTGCGCTGCGGGGAGAGGGCGGTGGGATGGGATGGGACAGGACAGACAGGATGGGATAGGACAGGATAGGACAGATGGGATGGGATTGACAGGATGGGATGGGATGAAGAGAGGCGAGGACAGGACAGGAGAGGCCCGACGTTGCCCCGTGAGGCTGCAGATCCCCCCCTAGGGCGGTGCAGCGCTATGGGCCCCGAGGCAGCACTGGGCAGCGGGAATTGCTCTGGGCAGAGGGTCTGGTCTGGGAGAGCTGCCATCGGTACGATCGGTGGGTGTGAGGCCAGGGGGGTGCCCAGGGGTGCCGGGGGGGCCCTTGGCTCCTCTCCAGTGTCACTGTGGGGTTGGGGGTCTTCTAAGGGTGCGGGGCTCTTCCAGCAGCTGCTGGTTTTGCTGCAGAGCTGGGTGCTTTTAGGAAATGCTGAGTAGGTTTTCTGCCTTTCGCTGCATGTCTTTGTCTGTCAGCAAGCTTCCCCGGGGTGTGCTGGTCAAGGGAAGGATTGCCCCTTGCCCTGGCTGCGGCTGTTGTAAGTAGCTCAGCACAGCTCGCCCACAGCAGGACTGGCAAACTGGCTTGCTTTTAAATAGAACCGCTTGGTGGCCAGGCTTGGGTGGGTTAAATAGTTCCTAACACGCAGGTTGAACCTGTATCACCATCACCTGCAGCGGCATTATTGGCATTTTGTAGAATTAAGGGACACTTAGAGCTGCATGATGCAAGAGCACGGGCAATACGCTGGTTTTGGTTGTTGTGATTTGTGTGCTATGGGTTTGTGGATATTGGCTGCACTGGAAACAAACAGTTACCCTCCCTGGTATGGTTCCTCCTAGGAAATTTACATCAAATATTTCTGAATCATGTACAAGGGTCCTGTTAAAAAAAAACAAAACAAACAGTTGTAAGGAGCTTCTGCCTCAGAGAAATATTGTAGATCTGTGTTACAACCAGCAGGACTGAATCACAGGGAAACAACGTGTCTGGGATTAGACTTCAGGGAGAGAAACCTCCTACCTCTTGCCCTGCTTAGTTGTATAAGAACTTTTAAGTGTGAATTTGGAAATTCGAGAGAGTTACACACTCATTTCTCCTAAAGCCGGTGATAGCTAGATACCGGATTCCCTTGAGCCCTTTTTGACATTCTTGTAGAGCAAACACTCCTGTAGAGCATTACATAGAAGCAATTAAAAGATCAGCCAACATTGACAAGCTAGTTAATGTGGACTGGAGAGAAAATACCTTTAAACTTGTCTAGGATCTAGTAACTGACACAGGAGCATAATGACAAGGACCTGAGTAAAGATCCTAGTGTTATCCTGGGAGTCGTAGCAATCAGCTTGGGAAGCTAAAGCCAAGGAGCTGGAGAAAGAGGCAATTAAGGTTGCTACAAAGTACTGAAATACATTGCAGTTCCCAGCTGTGATAACTGAAGAGCTGGCTGCAGTTCCAAAACACCAGCATGGTAGTAAAGAAGGAATGGAAGGACAAATATCTTGGCCTTTTCATTTTCCAGACATTTATATTTGCTATCTCCATGGAGCCTAAATTATCCTGGCAAAATTCCAAGCAATAATCCTTTTTTTTTTTTTGCTCTTCCGCAAGTGGGTTAATAAAGTACAATTAGGCTTTTCTGTATTACATTGCACAAGGGACAACAGAATAAACATTTCCACTTATTTATGATCTGTCTCAGCTTGTGGAGAGTTGGACAGTTTTACAAGTCCCAAACTGCTTACCCTGGTCAGTGCAAACACTCTGCTTTGAAAGCATCACATTTGAGCCTTCCACGTTGAGTAGACAGCATGTTTCAACTCTCTCTTTAAGTAAGAGGAGATAACTTAAGAAAAAACTGTTCTTGAAAATCCTGTCGAAGGTATAATTCAGTTGTGAGCATCCTCAGGAAATCATAGTTCTAGCGCAGCAAATGCGTTTTCCACAGAGTGTGCGTAAAATGAAACACCTTATTCTGTAAATGCCTTGGCTGTTAGTCATAGGGAAGTAATAGAAATGTGTAGAGCCCCGGGAGGATACACAGACCAGAAACTCAGAATTTTAGCTTCCAGTGGAAGCTGAAAAAGCCTTGTCACTTCCACCACTGCCAGCACAACCAGTGCTGGGATCTACCTCCCTGCATCAAGGACCTGCCAGCTCACAGCCAAAGGCTCGTGAGCTGTAGGAAAATCGTGTTGCGGAGTCTGGCATGTGGCTGCTGAGCACACCCGGTGCTTTTTGACTCCAGTTCTGAAGGAGACTGAGGGGGACGATAGTTGGGGATTGTTGGTGATGGAGGNCCTAGGCTGAGCTGCCCTAAGGGGCTGCAGGACACGAGCGGGCAGCTGCATGTCCCTGTGCCTCTCCCTGCACGCGCCCACCGCTGCCCTCATCTTGCTACTGGTGCTCCTCGGAATGTGTGGCAGCCAGTTCAGAAAGCTGAAGCATCCCAAATCCCATCTTGCCAAGAGAAGTAAATGGTTTCCTGCCCCTTTGGCTGGCTGGGCTTGCTTGCACGGGCTCCGTGGTGTCAGCAAGAAGGTGCAGGGACACACAGAGAAACGACTCTGGCTTTGGCAATTGGAAAGTCCTGCTACATCCTGAGAATAAAGTTCCTGGTGCATAAGCTTTCACATGGAAATTTGTATCCTGTTTCGTTTAGAGCAAGTGGTTTTGAAATTTTTGAAATTTCGAAGTACAATTTGGCACTTGTCCTTAGTTGAAGTTTGTGATCATCTTGTGGTAAGGCTAGGCTGACCTGTTTCATATACAGCTTCTCTTGCTGCCTCTCCCTTCCTTGTTCAGAAAGTGCTGTTTCATATGAGGAAAACATCTCAGACGCCTAAATATCTGACAGAGGGCACTTCTGGGGTCCATCATCTGTGTTCTGCCATTACTACCGAACGAGTTTTCATTTCTCCGCCAGGCTGCACATGCTGTAAAAGCAAAGCAGCCTTGCTCGTCAGTCCTGAGGGCAGCCCTGTGGAGAGCAGTTATTTCCTTTTGAGCAATTATTTCTTATTTCCTTTTTATTTCCTCCTCTCATATTGATCATTTTCACAGTAATACAAGGCTCATCTGGGAGTTTCCTTTCATCAAATTCCTTGGCATCCATTATCCCTTTATGATTTCAATTCCCAGCAGCATTGGGAAGAGGCAGCACAGATGTCCCTGAAAGAGAGGTACCAGTAGGACCCTTTTGGTCATTATTTTTGCAGTGAAATAATCACAGCAAATCTAATGGCAAATAGCTGTAGACTTGCAGGCCAAGAACTTGTCAGTGCTTCATGCGTTGTCTCCCAGCACAGCAGTGGCGTTGCAACGTGGGGCTGTGCAAAGTTAACAGGCCTGGAGATTTACATCAGCAAAGAAAATCTGCCCTTCTCCCATGTCCTTGTCCTATGGAAGAGGCCACCTCTAAGTGTGAGAATGCCACTGTATCTTCAGTTATATTCATCGAAAATTTCATTACTAACTGGAGATTTTTTGCCAACCTTCTCTTGTTTGCATCACTGTTCACGGCTTGGTTTGCTCTAAAAATAGAGCTGTATTTTTAACATGTTGAGCACTGGGGAAGCTTCAATCCCTCCACAGTCACTCTCCTGTCTGAGCTCAGGAAAGCTGTGCACGGGCTCACGTTCACTGGTTTGAAGTGCGGTCTGGACAGAGGACAGCTGTGGTTCCTCCACAGCTGAGCTGGTTGAGTGAGTCTACTGGGTTTGTCTGAGTGAAAATCACTTTGTCTTTGTGAAGACTTTTAGTGTTAGACCAGTCATCATCCTGGCTCTTTTCTGCTGGTATTTTCTTTCCAGTTTTGCTCTGTGAGTACAATGCTTGTGTTTTATCAGTCCTGTGTTTTGGTATTCACTAAGTGCTGTGTTACAATAAAGATGTTGATAAATTATGGCATTGAGGGTAGTAATAAATGTAGACACAGTTTACATAGGCTATTGTGGAAGAAATTAGCTTCTGTTCTCCAGTTTGGAAAAGAAAGAAAAAGGAGTTATGCGTCTGTTTTATGTAGAAATACTCTTATCACCCTGTGGTATCGCTTTATTCTCAGAGCTTTGTGCAGGAAAGCTTTCGTTATGGATGGCGTTGTCCAAATGAAGCAAGTGATAATAGAAATAATTTAAAGCTTAGAAGTAGAATAATAAAATCATAGAAATTCTGTACGTTTTTGGATGAGTTTCTTCTGTCTGTTGTACTAATGACTGAGCAGTCAGAGCAAAGCAAGCAGTGAATAGGAGCAGGCATGTGTGTGAGGTGCCTTGGAATCCTAAACTTTGAGTGTACATAGGAAGAAAATACTTTTAAGAAACCGATCTGCTCCTCTAGCCTAGCACGCTGCATTTTACGGTGCTTCAAAGACATACCTCTCTATTGAGCATGCTTGATTTTAAGATACTTCTAAAATGTTTCTTTCAAAATAGTCTCTGCCCTTTGGTTGGTGTCTGTGGATGCAGCACAGGCAGACGTACAGAAAGTGTAGCATGAAAATCCTCTCCTCTTCAACAGACCCAGGAATTTCTAGTGGTGGCAGAGTTCGGAGCCTGCTGACATGTGCTTATGCTGAACATGTTTATGCTTTCATGGCATGGGGCAAGCGTTGTGCGATTCAGTGAAGTTCTGTGCTGCGCCTGCTCCTGTGGGAATCCTACAGCACCGGCCACAGGGGTTTATGAATTGTCACAAAATGAGCAGTTAATTCTTGACATCTGCTATGCTGAAGTGTCTGCCAAGTTGCCTGGGTAGTTGGCAAGGAAATAAATATTGATAGACCCTAGCAACAGGTACTCCTGAGAACTCTAGTTCTGGGAATGCTCAGGCTGTGTCCAGTGTTAATGTTGTGAGAGCATTTTCAGTTTATTTATAGGATTTGTTTGTGTCTTATCACCATCTCTCAGGACTGGAACGCATATGAACGGGCTTTGCTGTGCTAGGGCATAGCCATATGCATCACACTCCCTTCTCCAGCGATTCATTTCGACATAGAGCAGATGCTTTGCTGCCCAAACCTCAGGGGCAGCTGATGTACACGTATCACATCTCAACTATGTGCTCACACCTAGACTCTCGTACGTTTGCTGTCTGTCCTATGTTGGAATGACTACTCCAAAGCTATGGACAAAACAGTGTGTCAGATACAAGAACTTATTTCGTTTTAGTAATATACTAACAAAGCATTCTTGGATCTTCTGAGAATTCACCAGATAAAATTAGCTTCCTAATACTGTGAAAGCGCTAACTCTCGTGAGTGTCGTAACTGAACAATTTTATGTTCTCATTGCAGAAATTGAAGCCAGAGAAGCCTGCGACTGGCTGAGAGCTGCAGGTTTCCCCCAGTATGCCCAGCTCTTTGAAGGTATGAGCGCAAGGACTTGTCAAGCAGCTGACAGTGAATTCAAGTAGAACTTTTTACATAAATAATCTTTCACAACCTGGCACTCTTGGCGGAAGCATTTCCAAATTCTGTAATGTCTTCATGTAGAAAAATAGCAGCCTGGGGTGTGCTCTTGCAGAAGTGACATCTTTATTAGCATGGACTCAGAAGAATTCTGAAAAGGACCCTGGTTATTTTTAGACTATAACTCAGTCAAATTTCTGCTTTTGTGATTTTTAGTTGCTTATAATTTTCTCAGGCTCTTTTTCTTGGAGAGCTGGGTGGGGTGTTTTCAGCTCTGATTGCAACAAAAATGCATCTAAGGCTCTCCAGCCTTTCCCAGTTTGTTGGAAAAATCATCTTGCAATCATAAGTTTTAAAAAGAGATATTCAGAAGCAGCCAGCCAGTCAAGCAGTGCAATTTCAGCATGTTTTCATATTGGTAAAACTACAAAGAGTGTTTAATACTTGTAGGGGAGATATAGATTTGTTGAGAACTTGTATAATTTTCAGGCAACACTTGTGCTTATACCTCAAAACTGTTCTTCTTTAAAATATGTTTATGGTTACAAACATTGAATGTATCAACAGCTAATCTATTTTTAAGAGATATATTATCAAAGAACTATAGCTAGATAAAGAAACAGTCACTTCTGCGTGCTCTCGTTCCCACCTCCCCTGTTCATTGCAAAATTAAAGATTGGAAGTCAAGCAATAGAGCCAGATTTGAAAGCTCTATACTAGGAACGACATGTTGTGAAAATGCTTCCTGTCTGACTACAGCAGATTTTATTATCTAAGCTGTCACTCTTATAGATTGTTGGAAATGTACCTTGTCGTGCTTCTGGATAATGAATCCTCTGGGTTACCTCGCTGTGCGTGCAGTGTTCTGACTTGACTAGGGAAATTCAGTTCAAAAAGTAAGCCAACAAAACACTGATGGATCTCACCGGTTCCCTGGTCTGCAAGGCTAAATCTCAGGAGCTGAAACATTGAGCTTTTCAGAGGGTGTATTGATGAGCTTCAAGCACAGCGTGATTTGTCAGGCTCACTGCACTTCAATGGTGCCTGGCGCCTTACATCAGCAAAAGCTCTTGTGAAATGTTCCTGCCTTTATACTGTACTTGAAAGCGGAAGGTGCAGAGAACCTATCCAAAGAAAAACTTGGATTTTGTATTTCTTGGCTGTCGTACATAATCACTGGAGGCTCCTGGAAATGCAGCGAGTGCTTGTCTACCTGTAACTAATGACAATGACAGCAAGCAGGCACCGGCATTTGTTCACCCGCTGGCTCTAAGGAACTGATCCTCACTTACTTAAAGGGCATTTGTGTGCATATAGAGCCATAGAATTATTTATTTCACCTATGATAAGTATGATGCAAAATTCAAATCCTTTGCAATTACAGCTTGGATTTCAGATTCAACTTCTTTTTTCACAGATATGCAGTTTCCTATTGATGTAAAAACTGTGAGGAAAGATCATGAGTTTTTAGATGGAGATGCGATTGAATCACTATTCAGGTAAACATCAATTGCTGCTTTGGGCAAAAGGTATGGAGAACCTCTAACAGAATGTCAGCTTTTGACACCAATAATGAAGACTCCATGGTAGCCATTCACAACTAGTTGGGTGCATGTTTATTTTCAAGAAATATAATAGTTCAATTTTGAAACTTCCTTGTTCTTATGCCCTAGACGGTTGAACACGCTGAACAAGTGTGCGTCAATGAAAGTGGAAATAGGCCATCAGGGGAAACGGGTATGTTCGTAAAATATAGTTAATTGTTTCATTAAAAATGTGCATTGCTAATATATTAAAAACTTGGTTTTTAAAGGTGTATGAAGGATTAGCAATTTCTGAACGTCTCTTTCTATTCTTTTCCACCCTGCAAAGCTCTTCCATTTGCATTTTCTGCTGAAAATCGTAGTGATGGAGATTGAAATTACGTAATGTTCATTTTGTAACTTGGTGAGGTAGTTTCAACTAACAAAATGGAGCTTGGGGCAGACCTTCAGTAACTGAATGGTCACATTTCCATATGTTGGTCTTGGGGGTTTCTGAAGTGGGCAGAAAATTTAAGTCTCCTATTTTGGTAATTTAAAGTTTGCCAAACTTTGCCCTCGAACTGAACTCCTCTCTCTCTTTTTTTCTTTTTTTTTTTTTCCATTTTAAGATTGATGACTCTGAAGATGATGAACCTTGTGCGATAAGTAACAAATGGACTTACGAGAGGTGCACTCAGAGATGGTCTCGTATCGAGAGCCTAGAAGCTTTCCCAGGAGGGGAAGGTGCTAGTGCGTCACTCCCAGGAAGTCCAATACTGAAGAACATCAGCAATGAGGATACTGTCCTGGCTCATGGAGAGAAACATGATGTGTCCTCAATTCACAGTACTAGCAGTGGTGACAGTGACATTGTCAGCTTCCCCAAACCTTTTGAAGATGTGGAAAGCAGCACAAGTTCCTCAAGATGTTCTTCAATTAAGGTTGCTTCACTGCACTCTACTTTTAATTGTTCTCCTTCTGGTGAATTTTTAAATAGCACCAGTGAGGAGAAGCTCTTGGGTAAGTCATCATACAAGAAGAGGAGCAGCCTTTTAAAGAAAATGGAGAAGTTGCACTTAAGGAGCTGCAACTTAAGGAGTGGTCAGTCAAAGGCCAAACCCATAATAAGTGAACCTGTTCTTCTGGAAGGACTTAATGAAGAGAAGATGAAGATGCTGAACTGTGTAAATATTTCTGACCTCTCTGGCAGCCAAACAAAGAGCAGTTCTTCCTTTTCTCCTCAGAGCTGCAATAGCAGCAACCAATCTGAAAATAGCAGCACAGTGAGCACTCCAAGTCCTATTATAAAACCACAAAGCCATGATGAAGGAAGGGTGATGTGTGCAGAGGACTTGGATTCTAGCAAGCTCTTGCCGTGGAATGACCTATCTCAGCAAAACCTAAAAAATGACATGAAGCTACAAATGAACCAAATATTTCAAATACCAAAGGGCCATAAACCTGGCACTTTCCCTACAGCACTCACAAACAGTTCCCTGTCTCCAGTAGACAACTCTTCCATCAACTGGAGAACTGGGAGTTTTCATGGGTGCAGGAGGAGTCGGAGCAGAAGCAGTTCCAAGGAGTCCAAAGCCCCCAGGAGCCCCCTTGCACGCACAGATCACAGGCGAAGCGTGTATGACAACATGCCCAATACTGAACTTGATGATTTGGATGCAGCGCAAGTTGATGATGATGTTTTTTCAGAACTGAACAATGTTATAGAAGATGTCAATGGCCTCAAAAAGTTGGTTGATCAGTGGACAGAGAAGTTGTCCGATGATGGGGATTTGGACTTTGCCAATGACTTGAACTCTTTGTATCCATCCTCACCTAAAGAAATCTGTCTTGAAACAGAGGGCCCAGAAGATAGGGCAGCAGCCCTTCCAGATAGGGCAGCAGGCCTTCCAACCACTGAGGGAGAGAGCAGCTGTGAACTGGGCAAGGAGATCAGTTCTGCAGACCTGGTGTACACGACAGACTCCATAAAGACCAACAGGTCAGCCATCCTTGGGTTTCCCTGGTAGACTAACCCTTGGGAACCCTTCTCTTCACTCAAAATGTGATTGCTTTTCCAGAACAATGTATTCTTAAGTCCATCTGTTCTGAGCAGGGTCAGCACTTCTGGTGCCAGGTACTGCTGGTCTGTAGGCACTCTGCTATCTGTGTCTGCTCTGATTGATGTTGAAAGTATGAACACTCCTAATGTGCATGAGCGCTTCCTTTGGCCTCAGACTTTCTGGCTAGCTGCCGTAGTTCTCATTGAAACATTCTGTATTGCCAGAGTATCTCCTGGACGAGCAGCACCTTGGTTCAATGCAACTAACCATATGGTATGTGAGAACCCCGCGTCATTTAGGGCATGAGGTGTCTCACAGGTCTGGGCAGAAGACTAACAGGGACAACGGGAAGAGTCCTAACCTTAAACAATATTTACCCCATAGGCGTGGGAAGCAGCACTGGTCTGTGCAAGCGAGTATGAGCTTGGAAAGCCTTTCCAGCCAGCCTGATAGCCCGTCAGCTGCCCAGCTAGCCCGGACACAAAAGCTGGCTCTGCTAAAACTCACTGCTTTAATGGACAGATACTCCCCCTCCAGTAAGCAGGGCTGGAACTGGTAAGTTGTGGTTGGAAGTGGTAAGTTGTCTAATATTAAAGCAACCTGTGTTGAAAAGAGAGGATCTGATGTAAGCAGGTGGATTTCCTTGTCTGCCTAGATTGCATGTACTCAGGACGATCCTGAGCAGTTCCATGGGTATTCCAATGGCTCCAGGATTTCTTCTGCTGTGGACTGCACCTTTGCTCCTCCCTGGTGGTCACGTTGTTACTGATTCTAAAGCACGTTATAGTTTCTCTCTAAAGCTTCCCCATTTGCAGAGCTTTGTCTGAGGTCCTTCACAGAAACTGCAGGATCTGACTGAGTTGAGTCCACCTCTTTGGCATTAAGTCCCTGTTTGAACTAAAACAGTGACAAAGTCGGTCACCCAGAGCACTTAGGAGTGCCAGTGAGCATCTGGTGATGGCAATCTTGTACATGAACATAGAAAGAAGTGAAAAAAGCCTTCAGTGTCCTAAAGGGATGGAACGTATTTCACATGAGGATGCTTTATTAAAGTTAATTTGAGTTTTGAAATGAAGTCATCCCTATAATTGCCCTTACTGATTTTCTCTCTCTCTTTTGATGCTGTGTGTGCAGGTGTGGCAGGATTTGGGGCTGTGACAAGTGTAACTGAATCTTGTCCACGAGTGGAACTGAAGTAGCAGACGGAGCTAATCATTTCCATGCACTGGTTTTTGTTTTCAGGACTATACCAAAGTTCATTAAAAAAGTAAAAGCCTCTGACTACAAGGACAAAAATGTGTTTGGGGTTCCTTTGCTTCTGAATGTTCAGCGAACAAGCCACCCGCTGCCCGTCGGTATACTGCAAGCTCTTGACTATTTAAGAAGTCACTTTCTTGACCAGGTATGAACTTGAGGCAGTTCTGTGCCTTAAATGGGTCTGCTCCAGGGAACCAGTCTCTGCTTCCAGCGTTTGTGAGGGATTTCTCGCCTCCTAAGGCTCTGAGGAGGCAGGAAGGTGTCGGGCTGAGCGGCTTGACAGCGAGGCAATACCAGAGCTGTTGTCTGCTGGGTACCTTTAGTCCCGTATGGTGGTGTTGTGCCTTGCCTCTCTGAAATCATCTGCGGTCAGTTTTCCTGGCGCAGGCAGCCAAGCTGTCTTCTCCTGGCAAGGCAGCGTGTCTCTGCTCCCTTAGGAAGGAAACCTACCACACAACGTCACTACTCCCTCTGTTCTGTGGTCGCTGGCAGTGCCAGAGTTAAGGAGATAATTCATCTTGTTACAGCTGAATTGAACCACTAAGCTGAGATAAAACATGCTAGAGCAGTGCCTGCAATGTCTTCTTCTGGCTCTCAGCTCTGTATTTATCCATTCAGTGGAGATGTGTGTGTGGCAGTGAATGTGTGTGTTCCATACACTATTTCTATAGTGCAGAAATGGAAGACCTCATGGCACGAGACATATCAGTTAAAGAAAGGGCTTTCTTCTTTTTTGCTGCGCATTGCAACTGTACAGGTGTGTAATATCACACTGAAGTACAAAAATGCGTGCACCCCATCACGTTCCATTGCAGTTTGGTGGCATGTACTGGCATGTGAGCACTCAGCTCCTTACAAAGGCAGCGTGTTTCATTTCGAGGTTGTAATATCTATTCATAAAGCAAAAGATGTAAGTATTGTGTCAGCGGCACACAGCGAGAACTCCAGCAGAAGCTTGGTTGAGATCAAGCTCATGGGAAACATCTAAATCTAGGTCTTGTCTGAAATTCAACTGACATTCACATCATTAAAAATGAAAGCAGAATTTCCCTCAGAACAGCAATTACCCTTTGCCAACCTGTAGATGTATCAGACATATCTCGTGTTAAACCTGAGCCCTGTGGATCTCCCAGTCTGATCTACTTTGCTGCAGCATGGGCATCAATGACCATGTGCTTTTGGACAAACACACCCTGGTGCACTAGACACCTGCAGTTCTACTGCTCGAGATGTCCATTTATAAATCAGCAGATGTCAATTTATAAAGTCAAAAAGAATAAATTTCAATTAAATAAAAAGCCAGCAAACAAACATGAAAATTGATGCTTTTCCCAGCTGCTTTTGTGGGCATCAGTCACGATTTGCTGGGGGGAATATTGGAGATCCGACTACCACAGGGGTTTGGTTATCAAAAGGAAAGTGAAGGATCAATTACTTCCCAGAGGTTTGACACCTGATGACTCCTCTCTTTAATATTTTCTTCTACCCACAGGTTGGCCTGTTTCGAAAATCTGGTGTCAAATCCAGGATTCTGTCTTTAAGAGAAATGAATGAAACCAGCCCAGACAACGTATGTTACGAAGGGCAGTCAGCGTTTGACGTGGCAGATATGGTGAAGCAGTATTTCCGAGACCTTCCCGAGCCTATATTTACCAGCAGGCTCTGTGAATCCTTCCTCCACATCTACCAATGTAGGTAACAAAAGCTGCCGTGTTCCGATTCCGTTCGGCTGTACAAGGCAGTGACAGGCAGGATTGGTGCCATGGCTCCTTGGAGGCAGAGGAGACAAGTCAGGCAGGATGTTTCTGAAAAGATGAGTTCATGATGGCTCTGGATTGGAAAGCTTCACATCTGCATCCGACGGGGCAGCTGTTGTCTAACTTTGTCTCTTTCCTGTTCTTTGAGGGATGAGAGCAGTAATAATGGTTGTGGCAGCCCTCCTAAACTGTGGGTTTTTTCAAAATTCAGAATCTAGTCCTCTTCTTCATGGTAAGAAGTAGCTTCTCCTGCAAAAAGTCATGTTATCCTGATGCCATTTCTTTATTAAAGTGCCTGGAAATGCCAGCAGCTTTCTACCTATGCTCTTGCTGTCGCTATCCTTGAGACTCAACCCAAAAAAGAAGGAAATGTGAAGCTGAAATCTGGCACTGAACATAGTTTTAAGCAGGTTCTATCTCCAGCACTTTGCCCTCAAGGAATTTGCTTTCAACAAGCAGCTGGGTCGGGGAAGGAACTTAATGTAGGGACTTACTTATGATGATGTTGCTGTAAGGAAGTTTCTTCATCTTTTGAGAAATGGTTTTGAAAGTCCAAGTGTGAGATTTCTGGTTTATCGACGTGAGCCCCTGAGCTGCTGGTGTTCTCCATGGTGTAGGTTCATGAAAGTTTGGTTGGGTTTTATTTTTTTAACCCAATATGTCTGAAAATTGTTTCTTTGTGTGAAGCAAGTTTTCTTTTTGCACGCACAAGTCCTTTTTGTTAAGAGGTCCACAATTCCTGTGTCCAATGGATCTGGACCCATTCTCCAGGGCACTGTCCACCTCCTGTTTTGGGACAGAAACAGTAAATGACTGCTCGGTGATCTTGTGCCACAGGTGACTTGAGCAAGCGCCCAGATAAATTAGTATCTTTCAGAGACAAGAAATGTGCTGCTTTCACATGCTTGGTGTGCTCCGCTCATGTGAATCTACTTGAAAGGGAAGGGATCTTCTACCCTTTGTAGCGGTGTAAGCTGGAGGACCCCTCATGACAGGGGGACACATGGCAGGACAGACCACACCTGCTCTCCTGCTGGAGCTGCTTGAGCTTCAGTGTGAATTAAAATCTGCTAGCAAAACCCTTGTTCTCTCAATGGAGTTAACTCAGAGCATCTGTTCTCTCCATGCCTGAAGCTGAAAGGAAAAGGCAATAGAGGAGCCATCTGCTCCAAAGCATCATTCCAGAGTAATATTTTATGGGCACACCAGCCCTTATTTGGATTGTAACCAGAGCAGGCTCAGGGTAAATTCATTAGCACGGTGTCCAAGATAAATGGCAAGTCAAGCACCAGCATCTCTGGGTGTGAATGTGCGTCTTGAGAGATAATAGGAGAAAACTCTGCTGGTTAGATCTGACCGTGTTAATGGCCTTGGCCTTGTCTACTGTGAGCTACGACAGGAACATGGAAGAACTCACAGTTTCAGTGCTCTGCTCAGGACTCTGTTGATGGATACTTCCTCTGCAAGCCACGGGGGGTTTTCACCACTGTTTTTCTGTTTTCAGACGTGCCAAAGGATCAGCAGTTTCAGGCTGTCCAGGCTGCCATTCTCCTTCTCCCAAAGGAAAACCGAGAAGCTTTGAAAATCCTCCTGTTCTTTCTTCGAGATGTGGTTGCTTTTGTTGAGGAAAACCAGATGACCCCAACCAACATCGCTGTCTGTCTCGCACCTTCTTTGTTTCACCTCAACAGCCTGAGACGGGACAGTTCCTCCTCCACCAGGTATCGGCATCTCCGTGCTGGCACAGCTGCTGCCCACAGTGTTCTTTGCTGGAACAACGCTTTTTGCAGCTGTTCTAGGATCCATGTCTCCGTTAAGGGGGAAATAGGGTATGTGTCCTGGGATTTGTCTCCAACATGGTTGTTCAGGTCCAGCAGGAGCTGCCCACAGCGTGTGGAGTGATCCAGCAGCTCCTGTCCAGTGTAGAGGGCAGTGGTAAGGCCCTGTGGCATTCTTTGTGGTTGCCCACAGATCCAGCTGCCCAGGAACCCAGCATGTGGGCAGGAGTGTCACCCAGAGGGACCTTGACAGGCTTGAGAAATGAGCCTGTACGAACTGCATGAGGTTCAACAAGGCAAAGCACAAGGTCCTGCATCTGTGCTGGGACAATCCCAGGCACAGTTACAAACTGGGTAGAGTGGGCTGAGAATAGCCCTGAAGAAGACTAGAGGGTGTTGATTGATGAGAAGCTCAACATGAGCCAGCAGTGGCTCATGCAGCCCAGAGGCCAGCTGTATCCTAGCATGCATCAAGAGGAGTGCGGTCAGCAGATCAAGAGAGGTGATTCTCCCCCTTTACTCTGCTCTTATGAGACCTCACCTTGAATCTGGCATCCAGTTCTGGTGTCCCCGCCGTAAGAGGGACATAGATCTGTTGGAACAAGTCCAGAGGAGGACCACAAAGATGATCCATGGGCTGAAGCACCTGTGCTACGAGAGTAGGCTGAGGGAGTTGGTATTGTTCAGTCTGGAGAAGAAAAGACCCAGGAGGACTTTATAACTGTCTGCCAATACCTGAAGGAACCTACAGGAAGGCTGGAGAGGGACTTTTCACAAGAGTGGCCAGTGATAGGACAAGGGGAAATGGCTTTAAACTGAAGAATAGGTTTAGACTGGATCTTAGGAAGAAGTTCTTCAGCACAAGCGTGGTGAGACTCTGGAATAGATTGCCCAGAGAGGTTGTGGATGCCTCAACCCTGGGTGTGTTCAAGGCCAGGTTGGATGAGGCCTTGAGCAACCTAGAATCATAGAATAATTAAGGCTGGAAAAGACCTCTGAGATCATCGAGTCCAGCCTATGACCTAACACTGCCACTCAGCTAACCTGGTCTAGTTGAGAGGCATCCCTACCCATGGCAGCGGGGTTGGATTAGATGATCTCTAAGGTATGTCTCTTTCAACTCAAACCATTCTATGATCCTATGTGACCCACTGTTTGCATCAAGGTGGTGCTGGCCAGTGAAGATGTAGCTCCTGTGCTGGCAGCCTACGCCCAGGTGCAGCTTTAAGGCCCTGCAGATACCTGGCAGATGAAGCAGTTGCTGGCAGTGGTTCTGCTGGGTGAGAAGGGGATCACTCCTGCCAAACCAAGCCACAGGGATTCTGTAAATTTATCTCAGTAAGTAAAAGTATCTGGGTTGCATAACATCCCCTGCTTGTACGTGCAGGGAGGAAGGTGTCCTTGGGCCAAAGTAGACAAATAAGGCACGAAAGCTCTCCGAGATTATCTAGCCTCCTGAGGCAGGGCTGTTTGCTTTCCTCCGTGCTCCTGTGGATGGACAGACACGTATCAGGGCAGACACAGACCACTGGCTTTGATGGAAACATTGTGCACCCATCAGAGTTAATCACCTCACTTTGGGATCGAAAGGTGAAGATGGTTCCAAAGGAGAAGCTGCCAGATGTGCTGTTGGCACCTTTCAGGCTCATAACACAGGAAAACACTGAGAACTTTGCTTTTGAATGGCATAAAGCCTGAAAATGCCAAAGCGTGACTGACTAGAGCCTGGGCCTGCTCAGCTCTCCCCAGGCTAAGCGTGGCCAAGGAGCCCTGTGGTCACTGCGAGGGCAGCTGAGGATGGGATGGAGCTGGGGGGCAGCAGGTCCTTCCTGCACTGCAGCCGTGTTTGAGCTCCCGGGAGTCATACTCTGAGAGCTGAACCTCTGCGGTTTACATGAACATGACTCGGAAATATCAGGGCCAAAATTAGAAAGGGAGTTTTCTCTTTGTTGTCCCTGTTTAGAAGCCAGGGGGCTTTGAAGCTTTAGCTTCCCTGTAGCTGGGCATTGCTGCCGGCGTGCCGGGTTCCCACCTCAAAGGGGAGAGGCTGCCAGGTCTGGCTGTGAGGAGCAGTGCTGCGGACGCTTTATCTTCCACTTAGTTTTCAAGCAGGAATGTGCATAGATAAATGTATCAGAAGCCATGATTAATGATGGAATATAACCATTAGGAAGTAAAAGAGGGGAGGGTTTTGAAATGTGTTTAGAGAGTGGTTTGGGTTAAAGGCTTTAAAAGATTCCTCATGGCCCTTGCAGGGTGTCAAAGGAGCCTGATATTTGAAGGCTACACACAAATCGGTCTGGGGTCGTTGCCGTCTTTGGCCAAGTGTGTGATGATGTGTTTGGGGAATAAAAAGGCTTGAACTGCCACCCTTGGGCACACTCTGGTCAGCCAGTGCTGTGGTCAGTACATGCCCGGGCACTTTCAGAGCGTGCTGAGAGGGAACGCTCTCCATGGCCCTTGCTGCAGGAACAAATCACGAGCCCCTACGTGTCCCTTGACCTGGTGTGGTTTTGCCAAAGCTGCTGGTTCCCAGCCCCAAGGCCGGCCAGCTGAGCAGGCTCCTGTACCCATGGGTTACAGCAGGTTACTCACACAACCTCCCTTTGCCTTCCCTTCTAGAGCTGGCCAGAGGAAATGCAGCCTGGGGAAGCCAGACCAGAGGGAGCTGAGCGAGAACCTGGCAGCAACGCAGGGCTTGGCCCACATGATAATGGAGTGCAACAGGCTCTTCCAGGTACGTCCCTGGCTGTAGCACAGCCAGAGCCCCGAGCAGCCTGCCCGAGGCAGCCGGTGCTGAGCAGCAGCTCAGGCCAGAGCCCAGCAGAGCCCCTGCCAGACCAGCCAGGTCACTGAGCCTGGGGTGGGCGCGAGTCCTGCTGACTCTAGTACAGAGAAAAGCCGTGTGGCTGCCGATGTTACTGCCAGTGTTTGTAGGAGCTGTGAGAGCATCCCTCCATTCCCCCTCCACCTCCAGCTGCCATGGCAGTTGACTCTATGGGTTTGGGGGCAACTTAGAGCATATCTGTGGGGCATGGGCTGCCACGTGCTCTTGCAGGGAGGCCCTGGCCAGGGCTGACCACCCCTTCTTGTGGCAGTGGGTTGGATTTGAGGTTTTGCTGCTGGGGCCTGGCCAATGGCCATGCCTGTGTCTGGCCATGCACCCCAGTAATCTGGACCCACACCTTGACCCACAGACCGACTTCCCGGCTTGACCTTGGCCTTTCCTCATCATTATGGACTTGCCTGGCGATCACTAGGCTGTGGCTGACCCTGGTCACTGTCACTGGACCTGATCCTGATATTCCTTGCTGACTCACCTTCCTGGCTCAACCTCAGACCTCATCACCATGGACGTGTCTGATGATCTGGACTCTTGGCTGACCCTGGCTGTCACCTCTGGTCTGGCTCAGGTACTGTGGCACTGGGCAGCTGCCTTGCCAGCCCTGCTATCCCATTTGACTCCTGGCCCCTTTCCCTTGGCAGGGGACACCTGCTCTTGGTGCACCCCAACGTTCAGCTCAGACCTTCTCATGCTCTGCTTCAGCACCATGGCTGGGAGGGGGCCACAGTCCCATGGCTCCCCTGAAATGACTCATGGCCCTGCCTCACCCCCCAGCCCCTGGCTTCAGAGTGAAATCGGCGCCCTCAGCCCAGCCTGGGCTCCAGTCTCTCCACGCCATCAGTCCCCAGCCTGGCCAGGGCTCTCAGGTGACACTCCCAGCCCAGCCATGGCTCGCAGTTCCTCAGCAGTGGCATGTACCCCTCTGCCCAGCCTTGCGGCTCCTTGGGGTGCCCAACAGTCAGCCCTGGTGCCACGGGGGCTGGCCCCATCCCTGGCTGCACAGCCCCCGAACTAGCCCTGCAGGGCGGCTGAGCTGCCGGCGGCCATCCCACGGCTGCTGCAGCCACCGACACCAGGCCTGGCAGTGGGAGCTGTGGGGGCGCCTCACGAGGGGGCCGGGGCCCCGACGGTGTGTCCCTGCTCCGCCATGGCCAGGGGTTTGGTGCCAGCACCCACGGACTGTGCCCGTTCTGCTGGTGACCGTGAGGAGCTCCCTGGTGGCAGCCTCAGCCGTGCTACTGCCTGGACACGCTCCGGCTTCGCTGGACCTGGACCTGCCCGTGCCTGGTCACCGTGGCCATCGCTGGAGTGTGGCTGAGCTGGTGCTGCCACCGAACCGACCCTGCCTGGCTTGGCCTCGGCACCAGTGAACAGACCTGAAACTGTGGAACCTCAGCTGATTGCCTCTGCCTTTCCAGGCCTGCCCTGCATCTCCCTCAGGTATGGCGGGATCGGGTCGTGGCCGGTGAGGTGCTGCCCAGCCCTGCCCCACGGGACTGCGCTCAGCACCCCGACCCTGCAGCGCCCAGGCTCCCTGGCGGGTGCTCCAGAGGGGCCTGGCCTCCTGCCTGCACCCAGCCCAGCCCCGCCCCGGCCGTGGTGTGGCTGTGGGTGCGCTGGCACGGACAGGAGATGGGTGGGGAGCGCAGCACGTGGCTGGGCAGCTGCTGAAGCCCCCCAGCGGGCACAGCTCGCACGCTGTGGGCACCGTGACCCCACAGCTAGGTTTGGTGCCGCCTGCGAATGCTGTCTGGACCAGGAGCGCATGTCTGCACAGGCGTGTGCTGGTTCAAGAGCCCAGGAGGTGCTGGGCCCTGTCCAGCTGGCAGAGCTGAGCCTACCCCTCGACTGGCTCTAGGGGACATGATATAGATACATCTTTTGTACCTACGTATGTATCTGTATAGAGATATAGATGCACATACACGTCAGCATCTACTTCCTAATGCTGATGTATCTCACACAGCAGAGCTGCCAGCAAATCCCAAAGGAAAGGCAGAGCCATGACCCACGGCCTCCTGGTTACCCACGATCCATGTGCACCCAGCGAGGCTGTTTGCCAGCTCTGTAGGGACTAAAACCACTAAAAACACTGCTGCTGCTGCTGGGGGAAAGGCAGTTCCCTCGGGTCTTCCTCTGCGGCCTTGTAGTTAATCGATCTGCTCCTCGCCTGGGCTTCCTGCTCTCCCAAGTTCAACTGCTGCCTGCCAGCCCATGCCAGTGCTGCCAGCAGCCCAACAGTGCTGGGCTGGGAGCAGAGTGAAGCCCAACGGTCCTGAACCCACTCAGGAAGCCAGCCCCGCTCCGAGGGCTGGTACCTGCCCCCTGCACACAGCCGCAGCGCACACGCATGGATTTGCTTGTCAGAAGTACACTGCACAGCCCGTCCTGGTCAGTGTGTGGTGTTTCACACCTCCCTGGTGTCACAGGAAGGTTCAGCCCGAGTGTAATGTCTGATCTCTTCTGCAGGTACCTGCCCGTTGCCTTGCTCAGCTCACTAACAGCTGCCCCGAGCCAAGCCCCCCGAGCGCCAGGGCCTCGCGCTGCTGGCGCCCCTGAGCTGTGTCTGCTGGGGGCTGCCAGGGATCAGCACAGGCTGCGTGATCTGCTCACAGCTGGGAAATAAGGTAAAGAGGATAGCGGGAGGCATCAGAGTAAGGTTGGCTCTGGGAGTGTGGGGCCTGTACTGTGGCTGGAGGGTTTCCTGGAGGTGCTCTTGGGTGTCCCGAGTTCTCAGTCCCTAACTCTGCAGGCTGAAGCAGAGCAGCCCTGGCCATGGGGGTTTGGATCCTGCAGAGAATTGCCCCAAGCTGTGCCCAGGGCCCTTCACCAGCCACTGTACTCGTGTTTTTTGAAGCCATGCTCCTGTTCTCTCCTTTCCTTGTTTTCCTTCTCCCTCCCTCTGCCCCTCCTTCCTTTCCTTCTCCCCTTACTTCCTCCTCGCCTTCATTTCTTTCTCTTCTAAAGGGGTGCTGCTCCCCAACATCATCTTCCCTCACCCCAACCCCACCCCAACAGAAACAGGTAACTCGTCTGATTAGTCCCTTTATTGTCACTCCGCAGGGCGCAGCTACATCCTCTGCACGGGCTTAATGCCCAGGATGTCGAATCCTTTGGCCATGACAGTGGCAGTGGCTTCGCACAGCAGCAGCCTCCACATGTTCACCTTCACGATCTGGCCTGAAAAACACCAACGCAGGAGCTGGAGCAGCTGCTCAGAACAA
>WEIS01053291.1:594-15537 GCA_013389965.1 Todus mexicanus
TGAAGTATAGAAGATGGTCAACCAGGGAATTGAAATTATGGTAATTACATACCTAGCAGTATGTGACTTCACAAATAGTCCCACTGAAATCATTGCTACAATGAAATACTGATATTTTTTTAGTTACAGTAATAAAACATTTAACACAGATTAGGATCACTGCATTTGGCTTTGATACCAACATTTTCACTCTCTTTGTGGACAGGGATGACTTTCTAAGAAGTGTCACATGGTCATCAAGTATACAAAGGTAAAGGTGATTACTATTTAAATGTGTTTCATGGAAAAAATGCCATTTGACTATCATTTTTACTTTGCCGCAAGAAATATTATTCATAGCGTATTTTAGACTTAGTAACATTGAAGAATTTTTTTGTTAAGTACTAATGTTAACTTACTACAGATTACTAAGTATAATCAATGCATTTTTAACCCTTTTATTGCAGGTTTTTTACTTAACAAGGTATGACTCCATCAGTATCATGTTTGTTCCTTCTCAAATAAAAGAACAACCTTCTAGTGAGCTCTGAGAACTCATTACACGCTTCTCAGTTCACTGCTGAATTCTCAGCACTGAAATGCTAGAAAACAAACCCCTTAAAAGTGTCCTGCATTCTGAACCTGAAGCCAGTGGGCTGACTGATGTTTTTAGCAATGATAATGGGCACAGAGTGAAGGGCTTAGATGCAAAATTCATTTTTTCCAAGCTGTTTCAAACTTGTTCAAGGAACATCTGAAAATAAAAACACAGAGTGATGAGTGACATTTGAAGATGCAGGTATGAGGGCAGGCAGACTACATTTTCAAAGGCACACAGGGTCAAAGTTCCTACTGTTTTAAATGTTGGTGGAAATTGATTGTCTAAGTGCTTTAATTTCTGGAAATTTCAACCTTTATTTGTCAATATAGGATTAAAACACAACTCATTCTCCTTTCATGGATGGACCTCTCCTTACAATCACAATTTTTCATGTGCTACGGGCATGTTTGGGAAATAATTTCAAACAGAAGGAGCTGAAAGATTCATTCCTTTAAGATAATTTCACCATGTCTAGGATATTTCCACAAATTTCTAACAGAGTCAATATTTGCATATAATATAAATTAGTTCTACTTTATCAAATTATGTATAACTTGCAGATCAAGCAGTTAGATGTGGGTCTTACAGAATTTGGGTTTGGGTTGTAAAGGACCCTTAAGGGTCATCCAGTCTGACCCCTCTGCTGTGAGCAGGGACATCTTCAACAGGATCAGGATAGTAAGACTCAAAAGCAACCCTGCAATAAGCAAACCATGCTCATTTCATTTTCAGCTCTTCCTTGACCATCCATTCTACTGTGTATTTTCAACTCCAGTGGATGCTTCTCAGCAGGAATAGAGCTTGTCTTACAGATATGATACACTTTCTTACTAAAATAATGCTCTGAATTTTAGATAAAAGCTTTGCATTATAAATGTACAAAGCATTCTGCCAGGGAAGGTAATAAATCTGCCTTCAAATATCACTCTGATGTATAATGTATAACAAAAAAAGAATAGAACCATTTTAAAAGAAATAGGCACTTTTCTATCTTACTATTAAATCTTTCTTAACCCTTCGAAATGTGGATGGCTAGTCCCCAATCAGAACTAGAAAACTGGGTGAGCCCTGCAGTTAACTTCCTAACTTTAACAGGGATCTTTAAAGAACAAAGATTAGCCATGCTTAAAAAAAGAAAAAAAAAAGAAAAAAAAAGCATAGAAAAAAAGAATATTTTTCTAAGTACAATGACTACACTCATTTCACGGTGAAGTCATCCCTTTATCTGATAGTTCATTCACTGCCATTCCTTTCAAAATGTCACACTTTCAAAATATAAGAAAACAAAAAACCTGAAGTGATCCCATGATGGCTTTCAGATACTATACTCTTGAGATAGCTTTTATCTTTTTTCATACTGTACATGTAGGGCTTTTGTTTCTGAAGGTATTTGCAGTCAGGCTTATTTCTCATGTTAGAAAAGCCATGTAATTAAAAAAAGTAGACCATAACCATCTTTTCGTTTATGTTGGGAAGCTGAATTTTACATCCAACTCTGCCCCTCTACAAACATGAGTTTAGGGAAATATTGTATTAAAAGGAAGACGGAAGGTTTTGCTTTCTTAATATAGGACAATTTTGTTTCCAGCAGCAAAATAAGATAGGACTTCAAAGGGAGTTTGAACAGGAACTAAGGGATTGAAGCAATCAAAGCTATTTAATTCCAGAGAAGCTGGAAATCGGCTCTATCAGAATATTTTGTTATTATCTACACTGTTCTTCACAGGAATTCTAAAGGTATAAAATGTCAGAGCCCATTGTTCCGTTTTTATAGAACAAAGTAATTATTGATAAAAATGCACTGCTATCAAACATCCACTCTGTTGAAAACTGGTCACATTTCATGTAGCCACACTCCTATTACAACAACAACAACCCAAGAAACAACGATACAGAAGAATGATAGACATGATTTTGTACCCTTTATGTAAGTAATTCTTCGGTGCACAAGCAGCCATATTAATATTGATGAAATTACTCATGTGAATATGTAAGCCAGGCCTGCAGAAACAGATCATGTATGACCGGCCCACATAGGGTATCTATGACAAAATCAAAAATAGCAGCAAGTTTTCTGCTTATTCCTGTGCTTCACTTCCAGCATTAAAATTCTTACTGTGGTGGTAAAATGCAGAAATAGGAAAAGGAAAAAAAAAATAGAATGTGAGGAAATTCTCAAACTCAAGTCTTGAGTTCTTATTTGCAGGAGTATTTGCAGTCCCATTTTCTCTCGTTGAAGCACTTTCATTAGTAGAGAATAACAGATGATAAAATCTGCAGAAGGTACCGAGAACTTAATGAAATAATTTGTTGACTGTATTTTATTTCGTCCCTGTTTTGTTTTGCTTCCCATTTTCCCTGTTAACATAATGAGCCATGTGAAATTCCCCTTTTTAACACTGGTAGAGAGGAAAACAGAAAGAATTTGCTATTCTAATATAATATACAATTCATTGTATGCATTAAAATATGCATGTCCTCCACTTCAAAAGGCAGATTTTGAATGATTCATGAAAAAAAGTAATCTACATCAATAAAAAAACAGCGTTGCGAAATTCACAGGAAAACACATTTTGGAATGTGCAGAATGTCCAGAAGAACTGACATTTTCATTCTCTCCATTCCTCCTTTTCTTTTTTCTTTCATTTTCTACTCCCCTACCCCTAACATTTCTGAGAGTATATCCTAAATCTTTTATCTTTAATTTTATATTGTCTGTCTCTAATATGCATGCCAGTTCTGCGTGCATCATAATCCATAAGAATGTTATTTATAATAATTGCAACATCAGCAACCTACATCAAAGATGGAATAGAAGTGATAAATTAGATTTTCTATATGAAAGGGTGCAGGATTTCTACAAATATTGGTAGAAAATAAACCAAGTAAACCGAACTCTGAAGCCACGGGACTGCCACAGTCAGCCGATATTCATACAAATTGGCAAGTTGTGAAAGAAAAGCAGGTGTTGACCTTCAGTTATTCTGAGCAGCCCTAAATATCCTTGGCTATTGACAAACCTGTAGTTGATCAAAGAATGCTTCTGAAGAACACAAACTTTCCTATCACTGCAGTTATTGTTTCACCTTGTGAAAAACAGAAGTTAAACTGCTATCATCTGCACTGGCCATTGTTTAATTTAGCAATCGATGACCAGATAATGTTCTGTTCTAAGCCAGTGTTCTTTTCCCACATTTTGCTTCTTGTTTCGTATGAATTTGTCAATATGAAGCTTTGCTTTCACTGGATTACCCTCTTAGCAGAACAGGAACCATGACTTCCCAAAGAAAATTCAGGCAATTCAGTTCAGAACCATTTGTATTGAAAACAATGGTAACAAAATCACTGGCTTCCCTGTATGTGTAGAAAAAATAAGTTAGCAGCTAATAAAACACACTGCAGGTAAATATGATGTATTATGAACCAGTTTATTACTGATCTTCAAAAAGTCTCTAATTCAGACCGTTTATATTTCCTACACAGAGTACATAAGGTAAACTCCTTAATAGGAGACTCTTAATCACGTACATGTTTGAGATGCCTGGAATAGTATCCATCTGATTGCATTCTATAGGCTAATTGTAGTCAACGGATGCCCTTAATAGCATTTGCCGACTGCTAATTTTGCCTTATGGTACTTTACTTGTAATCTTAGCAAACAAAATCAGTGACTCTTCCTGTTTAATTCTGAATAATGCTCTTTGCATAATATGTTTGGGGAAATTCATCACATGAATATTTCTTTGACTGAATATATTATCCTCAATAAATTAGGATATATATGTGTATTTACTGTAGAAGTAGAAGATGCTTAAATAAAAGGGGAGACATCTACAATATAAAAGGAATTTTTGTCCTTGTTGCATATTCAGCGCAAAAGGTTAGCATATTTCTCACATAAATGCTTTTCTCCTTTCCCTGACCAGAATGAGAGGTTCCAGAAATAGGGTCTGAGCGTGTAAATTATTGTCTACATCAGTTACTCTTAACACTCTAGAAGCGAGAAGTCCCAAAGAGAGAAGATTTAAAAGATTTATTTCTTGGACTTGGAAGGTTTTTTATGTATTTATTTTTTAATTCAAGTCAGATTTACATCTCTCATACACTAGGACAGTTTTTAGGCTTTGACAGCATAAAGAGACCAGTATGTTAAATAAGCAATGTGAAATTACATTTGTGGAACTGAAAATGCGAACCCAAATGGCTGATGGGTCTGGTTCTGATCATTTACACCAGTGTTACAGCTCTGCAGCCCAAGTTTAATTAGCAGAGTTAATTATGATTGATCAGTCTCATGGAAAGGGGGTGTGTGTCATATTCTCTTTCACAATGACGAAATCTTGGAGCAAGTGAGATGGTAGAGAGATGTGATCAGCTCCCTGATTTTAAGACCAGGCCTTACTCAAATGAAACTGGAAGCCGCTGCCAAGGAGCTTAGTGTTGTCAGGTCCTGGGCATTGTGCCACTGGAAAACAGCCATGTTGGATTTCTGTTCTGCTGTCCCAGCTCGCCCCACGTGTTGGAAGGAGGCATGGAAATGCAGAGCCCAGCTGTAGTGCAGATGCGGCAGCTCAGATGCCTGCTCCCTGGAATGCTTCTTTCTAGGTTATAGCACAAAGGGACCAAAAACCCAGCTTCTGAATCTGTTATTCTAAAACGAGTAAGCTTGGTAATGGAAAAGAAGTAGCAAAATCAGACAAAAGTGGAAATAAAGTGGGTTCTCAGAATGCAGAACTCTCGACATCTGAGCAAAAAAATTCCCTGCGCAGTAAATGGAAAGACAGGGTCTAATACAGCGGTCGATGCAGAGCTGAAGTCAAACCTAGGTGAACTACTCCCCATTTGCTCCAGTCCACAATAACCACCAGGATCTTCTAGAAGTGAGGGATGAAAGACATCATTCCTCCATCATGGGATGCTTTTCTTGATCTCTGTATTTCTTCATACCTAGTACTGAAAAAAAAAGTCTATGTCCCATTTTTTATTTAATATTTCATGATTTTTGGAAGTCCTTTTAAAACTCTTACCTTTTATTTCTATAATTATAGGTTTACTGTCTTTTAATTACAAATACTAAAAGAGGACTTGACCTGCAAGCAATCATTTAATTTGTTTGCTATTTTAGTAGCTTATAAACCCTTTCAAATTCTTTTCCTTAGTAGGCGATTGCTTGAGTTGAATGAATAATTTTTGTTTTCTACAATCCCAACATTTTCGTAATGAAAGAAAACTGAAAATTTCCCAGCCAGTTCTAAATTTAAACAACTTAGCTTTACTGTGCTTGCACTTCTTTTGTGTCTGTCTTCTTCAAACACTGTGCCAAATTAGTTTACAGAAAGAAATACTGAGGAAAAAAATAACAAACAGTGGTAGAATTGTGGAAAATAATCATCAAATCAATATTTCAGTGCCTAATACATGCAGCAGAAATCTGAGACTCGGAAGAAAACTATGTTTACCAGACCCCTCCACACCTGCCCCTCATATTATTTATTTGATCATTTATTTGGGAGAAAATTCAGATGGAAATGAAGTTGTTGCTTCATTTCAAGTATCATCTGTGTTACGAGGTGTGCGTCCCACCAACAAGTTATTCACGTAAGCAGGATGACAGAGGTTAATTTGGATGCCTTTTGTAGCATAAGGTTTTAAAAGCAGATTTCCACATTGTGCGCCATAGTTTGCACGCTTGTTCCTACATCACATCCCACAGCCAATCCAAATTAGTATCAACGGCGATGAAAGAAGAACACACAGAATGTAAAACTGCTTATAAAACATGATGCCATGGTGAAGAAGGTTACTGGCTGTACATCCTGCTTGCTGTTTTGAGTAATTAAAACAATTAGCCTTGGACATGGCCACAGATGTTCCAGGCTCATGATATTCAGACCCATTCTTTTTACTTGAACAGTTCCGCAGACCAGTTTAGCCTCACAGCCAAACATAGAGCTCCCACCCTTCCAAAGAGAAAACAAATGATCTGCATTTACAGTAGGCTTTAAATTTTCCAGGGAGACCCAGCCTAATACAAAAGGTCAGGAAAGGAAGGATATTCTGAGTAGTTACAGAAGCTTTTGACTCGGTAGTTTCTCTTCACAAAGAGTGATCTGTTGATGATACTTAGAAACGAAAAATGCTACCAGTACGCTACCAGAGCATAGCATTCCTAATTTTGAATATAAGCACTGAATTGCCAGCCATATTTATGTAGTCATGAGGTATATGGGAGAGAAAAAAAAAAAAGAAAAAGAAAAAGAAAAAGCATTTGTATGGAGCCAAAACAAGTCAGCATACCCTAAGGAGCTTGGCATCTTCCATAAACTTATGCATCTGCCTCCTAAGGCAAGCTGTGTATCAAAAATTATTGCTAGTGACAATGAACAGCTCCAGCGATGACTCAAGGATGAAGCAGTAAGTGTCTACTGAACAAAAAAAAAAGACTTGGGGCGAGCCAGAAAGGAGAAAGAAAGTGAGTTTTAAAATAAAGGGGTTAGAGTCAGCCCTGAGAAGCTAGAGATGGGAGAACAAAAATCAGTCAGTTTTGTGTTTTCTGGACACACAAAGCTTATCCTTTCAGTAGTAGAAACTTTGGTCACTACCAGAAGGGAGGACATGCTCACTTGCAGGCAAATCCATCTGTTGTAACATCTCCTGGGGCTGCTTGGCTCTGTGCTGGTGAAAGTCCAGTACGACTTTACTGCCACGATCACAACTTGTATGAGACAAACTAAGAAATTTAGTTCTCAAGGAAATAAAAAGGTATCTTGTGGAATTTTTAGGAGGACATAACTGTGTGATATTTTCTGGCTGTCACTGGAGTTACTGTATATGCCTAAATACTCTTGGAAAACCACACAACCATAAATCCCTAGGTGTCCACCTACCTGAAAACATTTGGTTCTCAAACCCTAGAGATATTTAAGAGAGAAATTCAAGCAGACTCAGTGAGCATCTTAGAAATCAGGGGGAAAAAAAGAAAAAAAAAAAAGAAAAAAAAAGGTCACTAACTTTCTTAGCAGATTAACTTTTTCCTTATCATATTATGGTACATCCTATTGCACAGCCGTTTCTGAAGTAGCTTGCTATAACTGATGCACAAAAAATGATGACTGACTCGGAAGAAGAATGCTTTAAAAAATTCAGGACAAGATATTTAGGCTAATAACATTTCTGAACAGCTTGTTTGGGAGAAATGTACTTACTTGTACACATTTGGCAAGCATGCTATATTGCATCTACATGAAAAAAAGAGTAAGAACAAGCAAAGCGTTACGTGATATTAAATAAGATCAGATGCTGTTCTTGAATAATGCATTCAGCTACACTTGTTCCAATTCAGAACTGAAAAAATAATTATTAACGTGTTATATTTAAAATATGAAATATTTAACCGAACTTAAACAAGATGTTAGCAGTGAAAGACTGATTTAACAAAGCCATTGAAAAGAAAACCATCACAGAAAAACAAACAACAAAATAAACCTAAGAATGACAATTAAGAACATCTCACTGAGAATACAGACAACAGAGCACAAAACCTGGTACACCAAATTGAATATATTTCTGCCTACAGTGTACACAGATGCTTATTTTTATTTAGGACATAGTTCTTTTAAGCATTATCCCAGTAATTAATCTCTACATTAGACGAGTCCTGAAGCTCGTGTGGAACAGTTTTGTCTTAGGACAACCAAATTTTTGGCTAGTGTCAGGAATGAGGACTGCCATCGATCAGCCCCTACTGGTGACACGTCATTCTGGTTACACCGCCAGTCAGGGCAGAAAGTGTCAGCGTGCTGAAAAAAAAGAAATATTTCTTCTGCTAGAGGAGAGAAAGTCTACTTTCATGGCCTTTATGTAATTTCCTACTTCATGAATGCTTTTTGCATAGCAAATATCAAATGTAAAGTACCACCGAAATTCCATTAAGTTATTACAACTTTAGGATTAGAGGAATATGCAAATGAGATAGGTTATTTTTCTTTTCAAGCTGAATGTTCCTGTTTAGCCGGCCATGAGGAAGTATCTCTGAACATTATCAGTCATAGAGAAAACCCTGACATGCCAGACTGTCTTCTATTCATCACAGCTACACAAACTTGAAAGTAGTGTAGAGATTTAGGATTTAGCTCTACTCTGTGCAGGACCACACATTTTTCCACCCCTAACTATAATTTATTTTACACAATATAATTGAGATAAATTCCTGATGCTACCATAGCCACCTGGTGTATTCAAGTTGGCTGACCTGTACCAGCCCTGTAGTTGTGACAAGTTGAGGGAGCCTTAAGAACAACTTCACATTTTAAAACCTTTCTATATAGATTTGTCTAAGAAAATTCTCAGTAGGTAGTTTTTATATTAACCTTGAATGTATATTGTGCATGGTCCAAATCTCCAAACTGTTATTTCTTTTGGCTAAGGAACAGAGAAAAGTAAGATAGCTTTGCTTGTTTGGGGTAGATGAAATTAAGAAGTAATTATTATGTCAGTGATATAAGTCAGATCCTTCATGTAGTTTCAGATACAGGGAGATTTACATAGCTCTTAATTTTTTTTTTATAGGAAGTCTAGGAAATTCATCAACTTCTTTCTTTAGAAAACCTGTGTTGTGCTTACCTTTGCAAAGAGTTATTTGTAAATCAATACACTTATCTAACAGGTTATACATTGTCTCATTCATTGCATACTATTCAGTGGTTTCCAGAGGATAGTGACGACCTCCACCTTCAGCCCTAGTCCTGATACAGCTACAAGTGTGCATGAGGTGAGGGCAGGTACACTCCCAGGACTGCAAAATATGACATGGAGCCAAGGGAGGTCAGAGTTGCATTGATTAAACTAACCAATGCTTATCCCGTTTAAGCAGAGAAAACTTTGGATTGATCATCAACACAAACTGCACATCGTAAATTGGAAAAGACTTGAGATACAGTTGGCACAAGGCCAGCATTCAAACTTCAGCATTCCAAATTGTCAAGCAGAACAGCACATTAATGACGTTTCTTCTCTTTTGCATCAGATACAGAATTAGTTTGACAAAACCAAGCCTGTAACATCAAGGAGATTTCTTATATAATTTACTTTTCTCACCATCTTCATGCTGCTTGAAGCCACCCTGTATTAATACCGAAATGTACTTTTTATCATCTTTTTAATTCAAAACTGTAATTGCAACGTGTTGTTTCCCTTTTCCCTTTTTCTGTAGCTGCTTTTCCCGGGTTTCATTCCCTTACTGCTGCTGCTGGAGAGGGGGATTTGAAATGACAGATTAACACAGAGCTCAGATCAATTATTTCTACTGTGTGCCTACTTTCTGCCCATGTTTCAGACATGCTCTTTTTTTTTTTTCCCCTCTTAAGTGGTTCAAACCCCTTTTAATTTGTAAAAAAAGTCCCAAGCATTAGGCATAACGTGTTTTTTTAACCATGATATGTTATGATGTCGTCTTCAAATTGTATTCGGTCCTTGTGTAGATATATACCAGAGTGCTGGGAGCAATTAACATAACTCAGAGAACTAATTTTGTGGGGTTCTTTAACTCTGTATTTATGGCCTTCAAAAGAGTGGATCTGTACTCTGTGGATTAGTGCGGTCTATAAATTTTAGTTGTCTGACTTTCTTTTAAGGAATTAAGATAAGAAAAATTCAGTGGTGGCTCGAAATCGCAGGGGAGGGGGAAAAATCCATACTGCGTGCAGGGTTTTCCTTCTGTTTCTGACTTAAAAAATAAAACAATCGCGCTTGTAATGTACGTTGCAGGACTCCTTAGACTTCTCCTTTGCAGCTGGGTCTAGTCCTACACCTTTCCCCCTCTCTTTACGAAGTTTTGGACCCAGATTGCCTTGAACCCACAACTCTGGCAGCCAGGATACGTTGCTCTGGCATTGACCTGGCGGACTTTTGAGTTAACAGAGAGAAAAAACGATTCAATTTGTTTCCTCCGGTAGCTTTTTCCAACGTGGCAGGTCCTGCAGCGGGCAGATGTCAGTGCTGATGGGCAGCGGCCACCACAAACTCCTATGGAGGGGGGAAAAACCCGCTGCGCACCTCCAGCGGCCAAATCCGCTTCAAGTGGGCCTTTCCCCTACAAACAGCCCATTTAGGGGCAGCTTAGGGCCCTCTTGTTGCCAAGCTCTGGGGCGTTAAGCGCTGCCTGGCTCCGAGTCGCCACTTCAGGCCCAACTCGGGGCTTTCAGCCGCCGTCTCCGAGCCTCGTCTGGACGGAGCTCCCTCCGAGCGGCTTCTTGTGGGGCGAGGGGTTGTGTTTAGTTGTATCTGGGAAGAGGTGAGGTCAGCCCAGCCGCGCCCACCGCCGCGCCGCAGCCCCTCTGCCAGCCGCCATCGCTGGCCGCGGGGGCGGGCAGGGACTGCCCGCGGCTTGCTGGAAGGACTGGTTTGAACTGGTGGCGGCGAGACCGACGGGGAGCTTCGCCGGACACTAGGCAAGGCAAGTTCCAGGTGTGTGGTTTTCTCATTTTTAAAATGTTGCGCTGCTCTTTGCAAGCTCCTTCGGAGCCTCAGCCCAGTGCCCGCTGCAGGTGCTCGGAAAAAGTCTGTGGGGCTGAGAGGGACCTCAAAAAAAAAGTCTGAATTCTCCTTAAGACATCTATCCCTTCTTTTTGGACTTTTTGTGCAAAAATATGTGCAAATCCCTAGCTGAAACCAAACCAAAATCCTTCAGAAAGCACATACCCTACTATGAAAATTAGAAGAAACAAAACCAAAAATTATCTGCAGGTGAGCTTTTTTTCTTCCAATTCCTTGCCTGGGTGCATCTTGGGGGAGGCTTACTGTTTGGTTTATCATCTCTTGGAGCTCATTTAGTTTTAAGCTGGTTAGTTAGCTTCACCCCTGGCACCTCAAGCTGCCGTCAGTAGGTACCTGTGCTCTGCTGCAAGGACTGCGATTACCCTGGCCAGGTGGTTTTGATAATGTGATGAACAGACCATCTCCTCCCCCTCATGAGCTCTTTGCATTCTGTACCAAGTAAAACAGTTACTCCTAGAGGAGTATAAGGTATACTTTAATGCACTTCAGTTGCTTTCTAAGGTAACCTGGCAATGAAGATATTAAAAGATTGCTAATACTAGGATTTAAACATGCATTTTGCAGCTGGTGATTAGAGCGTATAGTTGGGACACCTCTTTCCTTATTATGATTGTAAAATGAGTTATTGTGTCGTTCTTGTGCATTTCTGCTGCTGGCTTTACCAGGTGAGAATCTTGATAACACTTTTAAAGTAAACGTAGCCTATATGAGTAGGAAGCAGTGGGGACATATTGGTATATTATACACAAAAAGGGTGAAGTTGGGGTAAAAGTATCCACATGCAGATGTTTGTGTTTGAACCTTACGATTCAGTGCTAAAATACTCTGTGTAATTGGAAAAAAATGCAATTATTGGTTGCCTGGTGTGGATGGTGGTGCTGCGGTGTAGATGATAGTGCTATGGTGTGTACACTGTATCGATCTGTTTTCCTCCTTGTAGCAAAGCCTGGTGAACAACAACCCCACTGAGGAAGAAAACAGCTACTTAATGAACCTCTGAAGATCTCATCAGGTCATTGGCAAAATAATTTGATGTTCTAGTCATGCCTTCCAGTCTAATCATACACTTCTATTAATAAGATGGCTCCACATGTAGAGTAGAAAAATGATTTAATATATTCTGTCATTCAGGCCATGTGGAAAAAGGTGAAAAGTGGCTTGGAATAAAAGATTTTACCTTCTGCACTGCCTGTGCTGCATTTGCTGAACCTAGGAATCATACACTAGTCTGCTCCTGAATGGAGGAAGTTGTCTGGGATCACTATATAAGGATTTTATGTTGCAGTGATGTTCTTGGAGTTCTCAGCATTGCAGAATTATTTGGATTTGTCAAAAGAATTGTTTCAGGATGTCATTGGGCTCTAGTAGACCCCAGGACCTCATGTTTTTCCCTGTCCTGTTTATGAGGTTTATAATTATGTGAACTAGAGGCTTTCCATCTTGTATGTTAAAGGCAGATACCATCACGGAGCTTAAACTCCCAATTTCTCCCTTCCTCTTGTATGTATTTATTACTTTGTATGTAGTCAGAAGACATGGGAGTTATGAATCAGAACTTTGTAGACTCGCTTGAGGATATTTGACAGTGCCTATAAGCCAGTGGAAAGTATGCTGTGGAATTTGGATGGTTCCTCAGCCCACAGTCCATATGCCAGATGCTATAGCTCAGTGTGTCTGATATGTACGCTTATGTAAGAACACTGGCAGTGAGACAGATTTGGCAAGAACCTTCATGAAAGTCAAACAAAGAAGGTGGAGGAAGGTGTGGAAGTACAGAAGCAGTTGTGACACCCAGCAAGTATCAATTAGATTTTTCTTACTCTCAAAGATTTTTTTTTGAGGCTGGTTAGAGAGCAAAATGCATAAGGCATGCCAGACTGACTCTTCCTTATTGTAGTAGTAATTCCCACTCCTGTGATGGAAACTAAATAATTAGTGTTGAGCATGAATGGGGAAATAAAGTTGTTGATGGAATTCTGCTATCCTAATTGCAGCCTAATTTATAGAGAGAAGAATGTGAGGTGAGTAACTGTCATCCTTGTCCTTCTTATGGAATATTCAGGATGTTTTCTGTGTATGAAATTGGCTCAATCTTGTCCTGCAGACTCTGTATCCAAGCTCAAAATGGTAAACCAAACAAATACCTTATGGGGTCCTGCATTTTAACTTGAAAGCCAAGGAAAATGTTTGCTGTGCCTGTAGGGCTTGCTGTTTGTCTCTCCTGTTGACAGTGTTCCACTTTACATAGATGAATACACATTCACTGGAGTGATGAGCTAAATGAATTTGTGAATAGTATTGGTTGATCTGAAACTACAGTTTTAGTGAGTAAACTTTTTTGGAAAAAAAGCTGTCCAACCTCACTAGAAATATGGCTGTGGTAGACCCAGGCAGCTGGAGCTTCCTGTGCCTGCTGTTGCCTTTGGAATTTCTCTTGTGATTAATTGCCATAAAGTGGGGATTAAGAGGAGGAGAGTTGGGGGTATTTTTTAATTTGCCCTAGTGGAAGAATTGACTCAAGATTAATCATGAATCTCACAACTTGCCTTGTGTTACCGACTGAGTCTCTGCAGAACCCTGTGGCCTTTAGTAAGTCACTCTGCAGGAGAAGAGCTATCTGCCTTTGCAGAACCTTAGATCTAGTCCCTCCTCTTAGGATGCTGCTGTTGTCTCAGAGGGTGACTCATTTCCTTTCCCTGTCCAAACTTTTCTCTTCATGGATCTGAAGAGGGCTCCTGTGGAGATCAGGAATGGTCTCCTATCTGATGCCAGAAATGTAAAACCTGGGGAGAGATTGAAGAGGTGAAATTTGAATGCAGCTTGTATTTTACAGATACTCTAGAGGAACCTTCTGTTTCCCTCTTTCTTGGTGTCCCACACCATCTCCTTAAATAGTGCATAGTGTTTGCATACTTGTTGGTAGGACTATACACAGAAAGAACGTAACAGCTTGCGCCTAATGTCATGCCAGTACATCTCTGTGACTTCCAGGATGGCTTTTGCACATCCAGTCAGCTCAAGCAGCAGAGAACTACCTGAGGTTGATTTGCACCTAGCCTGAGATATCTTCTGAGTAGATTTTCTTACACAGCCACACATATCATGTCTTATACAGCTTAAGTAATTTTCGACTTTAAAAACATCTCGGGGGAGAGGAGACCAGCGCAAGCCCATTATTTATTATTATTGCTCTTGCAATCTTGTCCTTGCTAGATTCTTTCTGAACTTGCAGACTCTCTAACCTGTCAAGTAAAACAAACCACAAATGAAGAAAGGTTAGAATGGAAAACCCCTAGGTCTGTGTTAAAGGGCTGTCTTATCTACTACCAAAATTGTGCATTGCAAAGGTGAAGGGAACCATTAGAGAACAAGTGCCCTGAATGAGAAGATTTCAGACCCTGGAACCTAGAAGCCTCCTTGTTGATTTATTTGAGAAAACTACAGTAGTTAGTACTTGATTCAGAGCAAAAATGGAGTTTCTCCACTCTTCATCTTCAAGTAAAGACGAATGAGCTTTCATAATAGACCTTGCCCTGCCAATAGGAATAAATGACTGTGATTTCTGAACACTTTCAAGGAGACCTGGAGACTCAATATGCAAAATCTCTCATTCTATCATTGAAAGTGCAGCCTTGGATTATTACTGACAGCCAAGATGCAGTTAAAGTAAAGGTCATGCAGACTATTGACAATAATAAATTCCGAGATTTGCTATCTTTTTTGCTGAGGCCTGCGTTAGGCCATGCATCAAAAACCTGTATATATATAAAAAAAAATAAGCAGTTTGCCCTCACCCAATAAAAAAATGC
>WEIS01053298.1:833-21278 GCA_013389965.1 Todus mexicanus
CTGGTATGTTGGATTTGTTTAAAGGAACCCACAAGATAAGACACCTATTGTGCTAGAAATAGCAACGAATGAGAAGATGGGCAGGCAGAGGGATCTTCTCCACATCTCCATGACAAGAAATATGGCAGTAATTCGCAGGGTACACAATGCCTGTGAATTCATCACTCCTTCTGTCATAGAGCATTGTTTCTGGTCTCTCAACTGGTGGAACTTTATAGGCAGAAGAACACTGCAAGACTGGGGCATCTGCTGGGCTGTGTGTGAAGGTGATGGCATTCACGTGAAACATCGACTTTTCCAGCAGCAGCTGCTACCACAGAGCAGTCTGAAAGTGTGCAGTGCATGGCCATAGTAATCAGCATCGCCTCTATCCACATCTAGTGACAAGGGGCTCCAACACAGCAAGAGGATAGGAATTAGGCATTTCAGCCCTGCTAGTATGAATCTTTGGGCATGCAATCAGTGAGAACTATTTTTTCCCTGGGAATTGTGTTCAGCTTAAGGGTCAATATGGCAACAACAAAGCCACCTTACTGAGTCACTGCTTGAGCTCGCTAATGGAGATGAAACAGTTAATTAGGCAAGGGGATTAGCCAAAGCACAATACATCTCCTATATCAACACAATCCATGCTGTGACGCTCATCTTTGCCCTGTACTTATGACCTTCATGTTGTACAGAAGACATTCTTATTGATACTACCCATGGGCAACACCTTCGTGTAATTACCGTCTCTACAAGGGGGATTTCATCATCAGGGCTCCTGCTGTTTGTCCATGCGTGTGTATATATGTATCTGCTCTCACAGATACACAAATCACTTCTAAGCAAAGTGTACTGGAATACCGAGAGCACAGATTGGCTGTGATTGTGGTCAAGAACCCATGTCTGCCATGAAGATAACAGGCACCTTTGTGCTCCTCACGCTGGCAGCGCTCTGCTTAGCAAGTGAGTAACCTTCTTTACTTCCTGATTTATTATAGTTCTAATGTTCAACCACTGCAAGTTTCCCAGATTACTGGGACAGTAAGCAATGGGTACTGGACTTGGGTGGCAGAAAGCAAGTGGAATTTTATGCCTGTGCACTGTGTAGGACAGAATATTCACCTGTGGCGTGAATTCTGCACTGCAACTACAGAATTAAAGCAGGGGTTTACCTATTTTTTTCCCCCATCTGAGCAGGGAGCTTGGAGCTGATAAGGTCCTTCTGCCAAACTCAGCAAGCAGGAGACAGTTGATTATTCATGGGCCACATAACACGGCTGTGAATAACCTCGTGATGATGTTAGCTGGCCAGGTTGGAGAAAGCTTTGAGGCACATATTGCTTTATGGTAAAACAGGGAGCTGGGAGGAATTTCTCGAGCCTTCACCCAGTAATTTTGTTTCAACAAAAACTTGCGATAGATAAAAAGAGCAAAGATATAGAAAGATAAGTACATTTAGAATAACGGAAAGAGTAGAGTCCAAATCTAGTAATGTAGCAGTTCAACAGCATTATGAATGTTAAAGCAGCAACGCAATGAAAATGTTAAAATAAAAACAAAATTATGAAACAAGGTAGTATTTTTCCACTTTGATTTGAGAACTGTCTCAAAATTAAAATTAAAAATGCCACTTTAAACAAAATTGTGTGCTTTTGACAGAAACTTCTTTCAAACAGTGCTTCATTAACTCCAGGAAAATAAAGAAATATTACTATCATAAGAATTCCAGCAAATTCCTTCCTTGAACTTTCTGGTTTATCTTGTCTGCATTAAAACTTTATGGAGCAATACTTTTTGGAGGCACATATTTCTTGCATTCCCTCCCAAATACGTAGCGGATATTAAAAGGCTACTAGAGAAAAATACCATCTTAATGTTTTTGTGAAAACTAGTTAAACCTGATCCAATTCCAGAATAACGAAAATTCAGTGAAACTTCTTGTGATGTGGAGTGCAAGTTGGCATGGAGCATTATGTATGCTGGTTTTCTTTACCTTGGACAGCTTTGTTTGATGAGAAGATGTAAGCAGCTCCAGGAAAGGAAGTTTCAGTGGAAAACTTAATGGCTTTAAAGACAAAAAAAAAGGCTACATGTAGCCAGAATGACAAGTGCTAGAGCTGCATTGCCTTTTAGATGATTGTCAGTTTTCTTCCTGCTCCTTCTGCACAGAAGCCAGTGCCTGATAACTTTTATCCCTTGGAAGTCAGAGAATGACGATTACAGGACAGGAGAAGAGCAAAATACATTCCTAAAGAAAGTAATAAATGTGTCACCACAATGGAGACATGCCAACGTTACTTGATTACTTTCTGGGAGGTGTAATTATCATTGTTTTGAAGAAGCTTTCTGAAGCCCCACCTGAGAATAGAGCTCTATTATATAACATGCCATGTGTATACAAAATAGGAGTAGATCTTCTGCCACATAGTTTAGAATTCATACCAACTGGTAAGGGAAAACACTTTTAAAAGTGGTATTATGATCCAGATCTCATTATTGTCATTACATATATATTTAGTATTATATTTTAATGAAGATATTACCCTCAGTATTGACAGAAGATCAAAGTTTAAAAGGGCCATGTGATTTGCTTACAGCCACGTGTGATTTCTTTTTAATAAACTTGGGAAGTAAAACCCAGTCATGCTCATCCTAAACAGACTGGCCATTGAATATCATATTGACTCCTGGGTCTTCAATCTTTCTCTGGTGAAAAGGGGAACAATAGCCTCCATTCCCTCTCACAACAAAGGCTGTTCTTGATTGCTGACAGATTTCAATGATAAACAATAAAATAAGGTCCACTTGTTTAATCGGTCCTGACACCTGTATCCTATTAAACACTGAAAAGTTTGTCAGTATTTGCTTTCAAGGAGGTAACAGTCTTCGTGCTGCTGGAAGGGTTGGGACTAACAAAATCATCCCAGTTGGAAATTGAATGTTTAACAGTGCTTTTTATTTCACCTTTTCTGATTCTGTTTATGTTGCAGATGCTGCCAAAGAGGATGAGGTGAGTAATTTTCTCCTTTATTTCTGGATAAAAATATGTATTTTGTAACAACATGAGGTAAAGAAAACCTTACTAAACATTAATTAAATGATGTTTAAGTATTTCAGACAGGAATCCTTGATTTGGAGATATGTAGTTTCCATACAGTTCCCCTGACAACTTCCAGATATTTTTACATGCAATGCAGCCTGGGCAAGAAACTGGGCAAGGCCAAATTTTAATACAGAGAAATCAAGATTTTTTTTAAAAAAATATTTATCTAGAGATGACACTATAAGGCTCCCTTGGTGATTTTCAGATTATAAATCCTGTGCCTATAGATTTACATTTCTGGAATATGCTGGAATGTTCACACTGGGGTCAACCTCTGAAAGGAATGAGGCACCAAGCAAAGAAAGTCCAAGAGACAAGCCCTCTGGGAGTCCAGCGGACAGTAGCAGGCAGTGGAAATCCCCCCACCACACACACAGAGCTGGTCCCACACCAGCACAACATATGTAGCCTGATACCTAAAACTACACCAAGACACAGATACTTTTCCAGAAACAGCCTGTTCCCCTCTCCACACCAAACTTCCCCATTTTACCAGTTGTTACACATCCATAGATGGGGCAAATCCACGTAGTTTCTAGCTTTTTTATTAACTGGCCCTTGCCTCTCACAAGTTACTGTTTGGTCCGTTTCAAAATAAGCTACAAACTACAGATAATCCTCCCCACACCACTGCCTCTACTGGGTTATGATGGGGACACCTGTGAGCTATGTCAGGTCTCTGCCTCGTTGTTGCAGTTGGGGCTGGGTGTGCTGCCTCCTGCTTTCCAGCCTCAGAGTGTGAAATGCGTGAGCAGCCAGGGCTTTGGTGGAGAAGGAAAGGACCAAATGAAGGCAAAGCCTAGGTCAATCAATATCCTATATGCTGCTTTTGTTTGGGATTGGTTTTTTTGATGGAACACTGGATTTAAGCCCGTAACATCCAAAAGAATGAATGGCCGATGGCTCTCTTTGCCTGGAGGGACCTTTCAGCCTGTACTGAGCCATGCATGGCACAGGGGATGGGCTGCTGAAGGAGCTGACCACACACAGCTCCCCACTTCATCCACTGCAGACCCTGGGCACTGACTAGCACCAAACCACTCATAGAATCTGTGATAAATTCCAGGGTTTGGCTGAAATAATACTTCTGTCTTTCACTAAGAGTTGGAATGAGGGGAAAAAATTCAGGCCATAACAAGAGAATAGCAAGGCTGGGTTCTGTTTTAAATGCATACTTTTATAACACATATTTTGACTAGATCTTCAGAGAGGAAGAACTCGAGTCATAGTCTCCCCCCAAGGACTAATATACTTCAAATTGTCACTAGACTATCAGCAAAAAGAGTGGAACCAGTTTTGGTTACAACAGCACGTGTAAGGCCAGGTGACTTTCTAGAAAAGCAAACCCCAGGCTTTTGAGGATGACAAAGACTACATTAAATAAGCATTATGTGCACTGCAAAAGGAACTCCTTGCTTGTCAAATACCAGGAATAATACTCACCTGACAAGAGAAGATTGAGCTCCAAACCCAGGATGGGAGCATGTTCAGTCATTTCTTCGATTAGTTTGTACTCCCATTCTCATAGATATATATATAGTCTGTTACGAATACAGTTCCTCTACCAGATGAAGGCCTTTCAACTATTTCTTTTCATGCTAATATTTACATATGACTTAAATAAAGTCTACCTGGGCAGATCCTTTCACCAATGTAAAAAGTGTAAAAAGCTGATGCTTGTGTAATAAAGAGAAGGGAACCCTTCACATCCGTGTAAACAAATCTCACCTGAATTTACTGACAATTGCAATCAGGTAGAAAAAATAATACGCCTGAGTTTTTCTGTAGATGGAAAAGGGGCTGTATTATTCCAGTTCCTGTCAGACAGACAGCAAAGTCCCAGAAGGTGCACAATACCTGACAGGGGCAGCATCACATGCATCTCTGTCAGAAGGAATCTTTCTTTTTTGAGGCTTAGACTCAGCTAATATAGACAGTGGAGCCCCACTGACTGTGCTGCTCTACAGGCAGCTGACATGTTTGTCCAAAAATTCCACATATTCATTATTTCTGTAGGTGAATGGAGCATGTGAGAAAAATGGATTCAAAGAAAAACAATAATGTATTTGCAGGTTGACTGCAGTGAATACAAGAGGTTAGCGAGAGGAAGACCTATTTACTGTGAACGACTTTATCAACCTTTTTGTGGCTCTGATGGGAAAACATATAACAACAAATGCTCTTTCTGCAAAGCAGTCCTGTAAGTACAATACTATGTAATTACTGCTGATTAAACCAAAATCTGAGATTAGCTGAGTTATATGGTATTTCCATTCCATGTAAGTGCTATCATTTCTTTCAGAATCACTACTTCTCGGCTCCTCCTCTGCTCCTTTGCTTAATCTTTATAGATTAATTGCTTCCTCCACCAGTAAGGTCCAATTGATTTAAACTAATGACCTTGAAATTTGTGTAACTTTCTATTCTAGCAGAAACTGTAGAAGTCAGACAGTAAAGAAAAGAGTCCAAAGACTCATATGGGGTTATATAAGAATTCAAAAGTGGTACTGGAAATATCTTGCTTGTTATGGATAAATTTTTTTAAATAAAATTCCTTACAAATCAGTGTTTTCTTGTCTGCTACAAATGTTTATAATGTCTGCTCTGTTAGCAAGCTGTTGGCTGAGGACTTCAGAGAGATTTTAGTTCATAATATTTACTGTTTGCAATGTCTATGTCCTTCTATATCTTTGCAGGAGAAGCAGAGGTGCCTTACACATGAAGCAAGCAGGGGTATGCTGAATGAATTCTGCATGACAGAAAAGAGTGCTAAGAACAGCTTTACACTGCCTTACCACAATCTCTTAATTTAATTTTATTCATCCTGCCTGTTCTGATGATGGTGAACAAACACAAAGTAGGCTTTTCAGTTGTGCTGTCATTTGTTGCTTCTCTCTCCTCTAGAGTGTTGGGATTGGTGCTTCTGTCCTCCCTGCAAAGCAGTTCCTTGGGATTCCCAGAAGCATTCTTGTTTCGGTAGCAAGTTGGTTTTCACAGGAGCCCTTCACTACATATGTGTCTCCATAGCTAAAGTTCAAATCTTCTGAATTTTAGTGGACGCAAGTCAGGGCAGGCAATGGCCCTGCTTTTCTTGTTGATGAAATGTTTTCTTTCATTTATCCAGAAACCTCTGCAGAGAATTCTTTTCACAGGCTTCAGCTTTCCTATGCAGTGCTTTGATTCTTCCAGTCTGTAGCTAAATTTTAAACTCTCATTTTTCTTCTAACTTTGTACAATTCTGATTTGTGTGTGTTGTTTAGCTACCTAGTTTGCATGTTTATTAAAATAAATGTTGACTCTTTCTCTTTTTTTTGTTCATGGTGATCTTTCTAGAGAGTAAGTTCATTGCATCTGTTATTCACAAATGAGGTATTTCCCAAGTTACAGAAAATAATCATAGAGCAAGAGCTAGGGCTAGAGACAAAAAAACAAAGCTTGGAAGACAAAAGTTGCAGCACTGCTAATATGCATTAGATGGCCTCATGTTACTGGGATTTACCCCACAACCTGGCTTTTTGGTTTTTGTCTTTTTTCCTTCAAATGAAACAACTTTGGTAAGCTGCAAGACTGTAGAAGATTCACACCAGTGCTTCTGTTAAATCCTGTCATTTAAATGTGATCTTGAATGATTCGGTTAACGTCTGATAAATTGGCTGCTTTCAGACCTGAAGACATTTTTGTTTTGCTCTTATATCCTTATTATCTTCATTATTAAGCTAGTTTATGTGGTTTACACTTCAATAGTCTGTCAAGGGAATACTTTTGCCCGGAATTAAAGCTAATGAATGACTGACTTCACTGGGCTTACACATGAAGAAAATTTTGGAATTGGCATGTGGGTATCACTTTTTGATCATTTCTGTCTGGTACTCTAGTTGGGCTGGACTAAGACTCGAACTTCAAAAGAATAGCAAATGAGAAAAGAAGCTCCTGTCCTTGCCCTTGGACACCAAAAAGCCTATGGTCATTCTACTGCTAGCTGATTATAGCATCAGCCAGCCTGTCTTCTCTAATGGAAGAACCAAGAGGCTTTGTTGGTCCACAGTGTTAGGATGTTCTCCTAATTGTAGAGGAGAAGAGGCTGTTGGGCTTTATGTGGTGCTGATTAACAACTGAAGAGAGAGTTCCACAGGCTACTTCTTTACCAAGGAATTAAACAGCTCCAGGAGGCAGCTGTGAGCTCTGGAGCTCCATCACCTTGACTCCGAAATTGTTAGTATGGTCCTGGCATGATTCTGTCTTGGATCAAAATTCTTCCCAACAGTTCCCAGGCACATCTTGGGAGATTCGGGATCATTCCCAAACAGGAAACTGGATGAAGGCACCCTGGTTTGGAAACTAAAACAATCTCATAGCAGAGATGTGACTAGACTCAACTAGCTGGCCTCTCAGTGAGAGAGGCCCTGTTTAATTTGCTCTTACCACTGATGTAACCCTAGTCTCTGATTTATAACCATCACTGTAAACTGGCTAAACTATTTTTATACTAATTGCCTATTAAACTCAGTACCTCTGGAACATCTGGAAGAATGATAAAGCTGAAAACAACAACAACAAAATGATAGGAAAAAATGAGAATTAATGAAAAGCTAGATTAAGTATGTAAATGGAGTGCTATTTTCCAACCAAGCGAAAACCATATCAAGTAAATACTCTACATTTGTATGTCAAATAGCACTAACTAATGAGTGTTTTTAACAATGGGCTTCTTTTTCTTGGCTGTACAGTTCCCTAATGCACTGCATTTCTGGTCAAAACAGCAGCAGCTACTGAATATTATGTAAATCTTGGCCAGATGGATGTCTTAGCATTATTGTATGCTGTTCCCAGTCACTGGTGTGTCCCACAAAACCACAGATAGCAGAACAGGAGCCTAAAGACTGGTTTGGGGATGGAGTGGTGTTTATTCCCCACTGTGGAGATTTCAGACTCCTTTCTAAGAGATGGTGATTCTCTCAGTATATCAACAACCTACTCAACACTTTGGATCATTCAAAGGCCACTGAAACTGAGAGGAGGGCACCTGTGACCTTGGCTTTAATGCTCATCTTTCAGAGTGGAGAAAATGGGCACATTGTTTTCTAGGTGGTGCATAAGCAGGAGATACTCACTTTGATGCTCTATTGAGGTTATCAGTTTAGAGTAACACTCTTAGCCAAGTGCCAGGATAAAATTGGGAAGTTAAACATCGAGACTAATGAAGATGGATGAAGAGTTTCTGCACAGACCACAGGCCTCTCCTCTTCGTAAGTGAAGTCAGGATTAATTAGCAGCCAAAGCATATCCACAACGGTGATTCAGAGCCTTGTAAATTAGAGGTCTAAACTAGTCCACCACAGGCTCCTACATCTACCACTGACCCCTGGGAGTCCAATTTGTTTCTGATAACTTCTGACATGAGGCAGTAGACAAGAGCAGCTGGAGAGCAGTACTTTCCACCATGGAGTGCTTGTGCTTTTTGTCAGCTCCTAGTAGCATCATGTGCTGGCCCATAACTGCAGATAATGGTGAGAAGCATTCCAGCTTTTACCACAGAGAAGAACAGAGAACGTGATTTGCAAATTGCTGTAAATGACATCTGAAGAAAATGCTGAAGCGGCCAGACAATCTGGACAGTCAAGTTTGTGTGATGGAGCAACAACATAGAAATATGGGGAAGGAAAAATGTACGTAGCTTAGTGAGCTGATGAAACATGCTAGATCCTGTTTGCTAGATAATAAAATAGAGGTAGCCAGATACTAGCATCGAATGGAAAACAGAACAGATCTTGCACTCCTAATGTTGTGGGTTAGAGCTTTCAAAACTCTGCACTGAAAAGGTACTCATGTGTTGTTGATGTATCTATTTATATGTGGAGGAGAATGAGTGACTTTCACAGTAAAATCTTACAACATTTTTGTTTTCACTTCTATGACAAGAGGCAATGAAATACAGGCTCAAAAATCAGATGGGTTGGATTCCCAAAACAGAAAACACCAGTGTTACAACAGAGCTGCTTCACTTGTCCGTAAAGCCCACACTGTATTTTCTGATACTGTTGTTACAGTCTTTTTCTGATACTGTTGCTCCTGTTATTGTTCCAGCATGTAAGCACAGTAGATGAAGAGCACTAGTGGTCCACGTGCTCAACATAAGAGATAGACCCTGCCCCAAAGACCTCAGAGATTGACCTGGAAAGCAAATGTTAAGGGGGAACACAGACACTTTGTTTAAAGCCTCTTACGTATCAGATATGTATGGGTGAGACAGAACCAACATCCAGGTCTCCTGACTTCTACACTAGCAATTTTCTTTTTAAAGACATCAAGAGCAACATGAAAAATTGCCAGCTGTAACTTATGGCTGCAAAGAGACTTGATTAAAAAAAAAAAAAGTCACCACCAAAACACCAGTGAAGTTCTCAACACTTAGCATGCTTTGTTTCAGACGTGTGTCAAGAAGTAAACATCTTAAAAGTTTAATTTTTTTATTGAATTTGCATTCTTATGGCAATCTCTTGCTTTGGAACATTCTTTAGCAGGGTCCAATATAAAAAATTAGATGGGAGAGGATCAAAAGCAAGTCTTGAGCTAAGGGAATGAGTAAATAAGCAGAATACAGTGCTAAATTAACTCTGATCACAGAGCTTAGAAAAAGAAGAAAAAACCATTTTTCCTACCAGATTTGAGACCTTTAACAGTACGGGAGATTGGAATATTATCCCATTACTTTTGCATGAAATCTGCAGACTCCCACATGCTCTGTTTAAACAGATACATTGCTCTCTGTCCCCAAAGCTTTGTTAATATGTTCTGCATTGTAATTTTTAAAGTACCAAAGCTATATATTTCAGTAATGAGCAACAATCAACGCTCAGCGAGTGTATTAACCAAGCAACAAAAAAAGAAACTGGTGACTGAGGAAATACAGGGAATTTTTTTAAAGAAAAATGGTTAGAGAATTCTACACATTCATTTACAAGAGAGGGTGCTCTTCTGAATTTAAAAAGCCACATAGAGAAAACTGTGTATCTGTCACCAAAAAAAAGAAAAAAAGGACAAAGTCATGATGATGGTCAAGAAATGTGAGACAGACAGACTCGCCAAGGAATCTTTCCCAAAAAGGTTATTCCAACCATTCCCTGTAGCAGGGAGCTCATTTTCTCTAGGTAAAGATATTCTCAGATACAGCAAGAAATCCGGACGCACCAGCTTTGTAGCACACTTGTGAACGGCAGCTCAAGCATCTCATTCTCAAAGGTTCACCATTTCTCAAAGAACAGCAGCTCCCCTCGACAGAGAAGGATGTCACAATAAACCTTACGCTAATTTGGCCAAGTTGTGAGCATGTTCCTTCAGACCACCCAGACGCAGCACCTGAAGGCAGAGGACTGTAGGCACAGGGAAGGCTGTTTTTCCATCCACGCCGCTCAGGTGCCACCTCCTGGGAGAAGCGCAGCACATTTGCAGCTGCCGGCCTCCCACCAGCACACCTCTGCCCTTTTTGTGAGCACAGCTGGAAGGAAGATGATTTCATGTGACACAGAGCATAACAAAAGAAGGACAGGTTTCTTTCAGCTGCTATATCCACTTTCGTGGCTGTTTGCCACTCTGCACTGAACAAGCCCATCCCTGCAAGGGCTGAAGCTACTTCCATAGCTTCCACTTCAGCGTGACTTTACAGCAGGGATGAGGATTTTGACTCACACACTTCCAAACAGGGGAATAACAAACCAAGGGAGTTCCCTCACGGTTCCCAACAAGCACTGCATTATAGCTTGTCATGGCCCTAGCCCTTACTTGTTTCCCTCAGTAAGCAGGGTCCAGTTCAATTCCAGCTCTGAAGACCCTCAGTTCACTACCCCATACCTAACCCCACCTAACTTGAAGGAGGGGGCTGCAAATTTCCTTCCACCTCCCAACTCCAAGTAGACATTTAACTATAGCTCCCTTCTGAGACCAACACTTTCCTGTCTGAGCAGGAAAAAATACTAGAATCTCAAGCCATTGGCCAGTGCAGATGTGAGCTGTAACATCCAGGTATGGATACAGATACTATGGTGGCATTTCAATGAAACAAACAGATAAAAACCAGTATTAGCGATAAGAAATAAATATTTTTACACTGCTATGATAACCCTAAAGTTTTTATAAAATCTCCTCGAGTTTCTTCAGGGTGAAGAGGGATGTGCACATCAGAAAAGAGAACTCATTCTTTCAAAGTTTAACCTTATTGCAAGAAAACATTTATATGTGAAAAAGACACAAAAATGTGAGGCTAGATATTTAAACCTTGTGAAAATACTACTGATATATAAGAGAAATCCTGTGTGTCAGAACCCCTTTAATTCACTTTTATTGGGTATCAGCTGTGGAGAGAGGGGCAAAATACTAACTGCTGACTCAGTGATGCAGGTGGGACACATTAGGGACAATTTCTTATAAATAGTGAAAGAATTTTTTTGGTTTTTTTTGAGATAAGGGTGTTGTGTTGGTGGTTTGGGTATACTAAAATGTTTTCTAAGAATTACACTGATGGGGTAGGAGCAGGTACAAGAAAAGCGATGTGTAAATTGTTAATGAAGAATTATAGTAAGTGTGTTAGGTTCAGAAGGTTTTCTCAAGTTGAAGTTTCTGTTTGGGGCTAGATGGCTACTTGATGAGTTGTTCTCGGAGAAGCTTTAAGTTTGGCAATGTTGATGAGTTTTTGTTAGCTGCTGTTGGTGCCTAATTTTTGCCATCAGTTGGGGTGGAGAGCATTTGTTGTCTCAGAAGGCTGATGCTTGGAAACACGTCTTTGGGAGATGGGTAAGCATTAAGGCTCCGTGGGTTGTAGACTTTTTTTTTTAACGCACAAAGGAATGTATTAATTCCCTCAGGTCTTTTAGTTTTTTGATTACTGGTGTTACAGAAGCAGGAGTATGAAACCTCCCTAAAATATAAGTTTGCATGTCTAAAGCGGGGAAAAAACCCACACAAAACCAGCTCTAAATGAGTCGTCTCAGTGCCCTAGATAAAAGGAAGCAAAACCAGTGCTCTAATGTTAGTTTAAGAAACAACAGCCTTTTAAATTTGTAGGCTTCTCAGTAGTGTGCTGTATGTAATGCAGTGGGCTATTTAATTTCACATTTGATCAAGACCAGCATGGTACTTTTACTAATGACTTTTCAGCATCTCTAGTTTCTAATTGTTTTACCTTGGGTTTTAGTTTCGATGTCTTCGAGTGCCTCAAAGTCTAAACTTTCTCATATGCAGCAGTGGAGAAAGAATCACAAAGCTACCTTCAAAGATCCCCCTGTAACTGATTTATGTAATAAGTTCCTGGGTTTCCGCTAAGAAAAAAGAAGGCTGGTTTTGGTTTCTGCTATTTTCCAACCACCTAACCATTCATATACTGTTGATATGCAAGTTTAAATTACAGTTAAACTGAACTGCCCTGCCCAAATTCCTTAATTTAGTCTCTCACATGTCATTTTTGCAATCTCCTCTTATTGCCCCTAAACGCATGTCCTGTGCCTTTGGGGGGGGGGGCCAGGAACAAGCGTTGCTAGACTTGAATCTTGCTATTGAACAAACTACAGTTTCCCCTGTTTGCTTTTCAGAAGAGGTCTCACTTATGTGCTTTCTACATATTTTGAGGTCCAAAGTTTTTGGATGTTAATGCTGACAATCAGTGTGGATTTTAGATGTATCAAAAAGAGGGTCTGTCTCAGTTTGGCATAGCTGTTATCAACTGTTCTATGTTCAGCATCAGTGGCACCAGTTTATCTCCTTCGGCAACCCTCGTTACATTCAGCTTATCTTGCATGTGTTTCTGTCGCTGGGTAACTCTTCTGCTGTATGCTGCCTTCTGCTTTATTTTTCTATACTGAAAGAATCTTACAGGAATGTAACATGCCAGGCTGAGGGTAAGTTGTATGAGACATTAGCCAACAGATGTCTTTATTGTAGGTAGCAGTGATGATGTAAGAAGTTAGCTGAGGGATGAAGAGAAATAAGACTCAGACAGAGCAGTTGTTTGTTTTTGTAGTCAGGAGAATTGCTTCTAATATGCAAGAGGAAAAGCTAAACAGGAACACTTCCTGAAGACATTTCACAACTGGAGTAGATCAGAGTAACACCAGACTAAATATGAATGCTACTGTGTGCAGTTTCCACGTGATGCTTCCAGAGAGATGGTCCCAGTCCTTCCTCATACATCTAGGTTTTTCTAAAGCTTCTCTGTGTTTCTGCTCATTCTATGAAGTCAAACTAAAAATTTATTTTGTTACTTCAGTGTCATGGGTTACTCTGCAATGTTTTTAACCAGTAATTGACTCTTTGTACGCTGGCCTTCACAAAAGATGAACTACAACCAGTCCATTCAACAGTAAGTGGGCTTTGTTACTTCCTTGTGGTTTGTGTGAAATATGTGAAGATGTTTTAGTGAATTGTGATTTCTGCTGCGATCAATCCAAATGCAGTGATTAAAAGATTGCCTGAATATAGACCAACCAAATGCTGCATACACTTTGGCAAAAACAATTAGCAGGGCTCCCGGGCCAGGCAGATAATGTATGACTACCACCCGTCAGCTCACACAGAACTGTGGGATGGGATACAGTTTTTATAAATTAAGATTACTCTCTGTGTGCAAGGCAGCCCTGGAGCCTCCCTGTGGCCTGAGAGCTGCTCTAACTCCCAGCACCTCAGGGCAGGCTCCCACACAGGGCTGGCTGCTGCCGCCACAGCTCCTCATGATCTTTCAGGGCCTCCTCAGTTCTTTCTCTTACAGAATATCCAGTTCACGTCACTGTCCCGCAGCTAGCAGTCACTGCTCCCAGGGGTCTGACCTGACTAGAAGTGGGTAAATTCAGGTTAGACGTTAGGAATACGTTCCTCCCCATGAGAGTGATGTGACACTGGCAGAGGCTGCCCAGGGAGGTGGCAGAAACCCCACCCCTCGCAGCCTTCAAGGGCAGACTGGGTGGGGCGGCCCGGGCCGGGGCCTCTCCCTGCGGTGACAGGTCCTGCGGAGCGCGGCTCTCCTTGGAGCCACCACAGACAGACACCCCGTCGACAGGCGCGGCTGCCGCCACCCCCTCCTGGCTGAGGGAACGGCAGCCAGAGGGCTGTGGGGAAACCTGATTTTATACCGCTTATCTAAGCAAAAATAAACTTGTTCTCCTTTTTTTTTTTTNGTTCACGTCACTGTCCCGCAGCTAGCAGTCACTGCTCCCAGGGGTCTGACCTGACTAGAAGTGGGTAAATTCAGGTTAGACGTTAGAAATACGTTCCTCCCCATGAGGGTGATGTGACACTGGCAGAGGCTGCCCAGGGAGGTGGCAGAAACCCCACCCCTCGCAGCCTTCAAGGGCAGACTGGGTGGGGCTCTGAGCAACCTGAGCTAGCGGGATGTGTCCCTCCGTTGGCAGGGGATTGGAACGAGATGATCTTTGAGGTCCCTTCCAACCCTGACAATTCTATGACTCTGGTCAGAGGAGCCCGGGGCGGCTGGGGCTGGGGGTGTATGTGTGTGTGGAGGGGGGGGCACCCCCGCCATGGCGCCGCGCTCAAGATGGCGGCGGCGCCGCCGCGCTCAAGATGGCGGCAGCAGAGCCGAGCTCCGCCCCGCCCTGCGCTGCGCCCAAGATGGCGGCGGGGCGGGGGCCGCTTTCCTCCCGCCTCCGGAAGGGGCCCGGCAGCGGCGCTGGCGGAAGGGGCCGCGCAGGAAGCGGCGGCCGGGCGAGCCCTCCNATCGCCTCCCCATAAGGAAACGCCTCTCTCGAATTCGCCATTGCCAGGCCGGCCCTGGCTGTGGCCTCCGCGTTTTCCTCTCAGTTCTAGGGGAGGCTCGGGGCTCCCCGGCGCTTTTTAGGCCTTTTACCTTCAGTGTGGCTGTTATTGGTCAAGAAGGTTGATCATCGAGTTGTTTTTTAACACAGACTGGGGTATTAATTGCGTCAGGGAGGGCAAAACTCCGTTTTCTCAGCTTTATTAAATACCTGAAGGGGGTTTTGTGTGTTTTTTTTCTTAAATGATGTCAGCTTCCTAATGTTGAGGGAGATGTTAAAGCTACACATGCTAGCTCAAAATAATGTGAAGAGGAGCGTGTGTTTTGCAAAAACTGCTGCCTCATAAGGGACCCTGTCGTTCTTTTTCCCTCTTGCTAATGTCAGGAGCTGAACTAAGCGATAGGCCAAGCTCAGAGGGCAGGCTGTGCACGTTGCATTTTAATATTACAGAATTCTTTCAGACTTTTTCCCTGATGTCTTCTTTAATACTGTTCTTTCTCTTTACTCATATCCCAGTCGTTTTAGTGCTGTCCTTTGAATGCTGCTGTATTGTACTCCATCATGTGTCTGCATCAATCTGGAATTTTTTTTGCGTTGTATCCTGCTCTCTGTTCAAATTAAGTCATCAGGTGACATTCACTGGGGATCTGTGTCACACTTATTTCCATCGGAATCCAGTCTCATAAGTAGTTAGAAGTCAATTTTGGGCTTTGTGGAATTGAACAACATTATAATGCAGTATTGTGAACATACTAAACCCTTCTGATGTGCGTGGAAAAGGCAGCAAACTCAGTGTCTTTAGCTTTGGCTGGAGAAGTTCCAGCCAATCCCAAGGAGCAGAGATATGTTTCATGCTGTTCACGGGCAGAAGCTATTTTGGTTTCATGCTATTCATGGGCTAATTTGGTTATTTTAGTATCACTGGTTTTTTTAAATACAATTAATTATGACAACATGCGCTTGTTAATATAATACGCGTATGAAATGGAAAGCACATGTTTTCCAATAATTAGAGCACAGTCAAGCTATCAATATTTCTTTTTTTTTTGCCAGCATATAAATATTTGTGTTGGAGAAGGAAAAATTTTTCTTTTTCTTTTATGTGAGGTACTTTGCCTTCTCAGTTGCCACTTCCACACAATGTGAAGCAAGCAGTGCGATATGTTTGCATCACAGCGAATGCCGTAACAGGCGCATCTCTGATAAGTTTTCCAAAATCTGTCTTTTTCTAAAGTTGTTTCTGCTCATCCACTGAATTTTGGTATTCAACCTGTTAAACAGGTTTACTGATTTAATGATGCTTTAGTTACCAGAAAGCATTCCTCAGCTAAAGAGCAGCAGCAAAGACATTTCTCATGCCATTCATCTGCATGAGATGTTAACTCAGTTATTCTAATGTTAACATGAAGTACGTATTTATTTTAGCTACTTATTTGTTTCTATAATCAATTCATCTGTTTTCAAATGAAACATATATTGTTATTTCAGCCCCTCTCCGCCTTTATCTGTGCTGCAGGAGCAATGTAGACATGAACACGTTAATACAGTAAAGGGAAAGAGGAGAGGATATCCTGCATATTGCTGCCGAGGCAAGGTCTTTCAGGTTTTCTGGGGCTTTCGTCTTTCACAAAGGAACCTGAATATTTTATCTGGTATTCTGACCTCTAAGAAGAACAAGTTTGAGGACCTTTAATGGGGCATTTTTGGGGAGTGATCATTAAGAGCCCCTTTTTTTCTGAAAGGAAACCTGTTTATTTTTCAGCTGGACAGAGGCTTTGGTTTTTCTTTTCAACTGGAACATGTCTGATTGGTATTTGCTTGGTGTAACCTCTGTAGTCTCCGTACAGCTTTCCTGTGATGTATCTTGTGTGTGGATGACATCTCTGAAGATGTTTTATTCAAGCAGAAGAATTAATCTCTGATTAAACCTTTGGTGATTTACCTCTTTGTCCATTTCCCTGAGCTTAGAGGTTAGGTCTGAGACATCCTGTTCTAGGTAGAATAGAAATTGTTGGAAGAATTTTTCTATTTCTTTGTTAAGTCAGTTCAGCTTGTGCTTCACCTTGTCTTTATTAGCAGATGTTGCTGGTTTTCTCAGTAAATAGAGCTTAACTGGTGTGTCCTCTACTCTCTGTCCCTTTCCTCTTTCAGTTGCGTTGGATTTGCATAACATTGTGAACATTTTCTTTCGTTAGAAATCTTTGCAAATATGGGTCCCCGGCGGAAAAATGTGAAACCATGCTCAGCGAACAGGGAAGGCTCTGAGTCTACCAAAGCTGATGAGCCAAAAGATTACATGAACCAACTCTCTCATGAAGTGCTTTGCCACATTTTTAGGTGAGCAGCTTGTCAGAAGTCAATTTATTGTTTATTATTATTATAATATTGTTTTCTGTTTTTCCCAATCTTTGCATTGATGTTTGTGTTACGTAGTGTTCAGAAACTGTAGATGTACCACCAGTGAACTGCTGAATAAAAACTGGGTAAAATGGGATGATAATGTTTCTTCAGTCCCAGAATTCGTGTGGATACTTTGCAAACTAATTTATGTGAATGTCATGGATGGTAGAAAGAAAAAGAAATAAGTTACTTAATTCCATTCACCAGTGTGTGGTACCAAGTTTGTAAACAATTATTATAGAGCCGAAATGTATCTTAGATAGGACATAGTTGAACTGCGTGTTTTGAAATTGTTGCATCTGCATTATAGTGTGCATAAGGAAACTCAGATGAGTGTATAATCTTCCCTAAAGTTCTTCTCTAAGATGTTCGCTTATGCCTGTTATGTTCGAAACGTAATGCCTTACAACAAGCTCTTTAAAAACAGCAGCTCTCCAAAGCGTTTGCAAATTGAGCGTACAAGTATGTACTAGAAAATGAAAGTACCTTTAATTAAGCCATATAGAAATAATTGTGGCAAATGGTTTGGTCAGCATATTTATTAGAGAGCTAAAGCATCCGTCCATTTTAATATTATATTTGTACCTTGAATATACTATATTCAGTGTCGAAAATTGCTGAGTCATTCTGCTAAGCAAAATTTCACACTTCGTATTAGAGTATGGTCTGAAAATTCTGTTTGAATTAATGCTATCAGGTATTAGAAATATATGAAGTTTGTGTAGTCATGCTCAGGATGGTCTTTAGTTTGGAAGAAGTCAAAAAGGATCCACCTTTGATAAATCCAAGGGATTTTTTTTCCTCTCCCAAAGGTACCTTCCCCTGCAGGATATCATGTGCATGGAATGCCTGTCGCGGAAGCTGAAGGAAGCAGTCACTCTCTATCTGCGAGTAGTGAAGGTTGTGGATCTATGCGCAGGCCGCTGGTGGGAATACATGCCCACTGGTGAGTAACGTGCTCACGCAAGACGTGGCATTGGAGTGGTATTGAGCAAAAGTGGCTCTGCAGACCTGGTATTTATAGTGACATATGCAGGGTAAATTTTCAAAAGCGATAAAGTGAGTTAGATGTTTAATTCCCTTTGACTCTTGTGAGATTTGAGTGGCTTCCTTGAGTACATGGTTTGGAAAATCTCTGTGTGTGTGTGTGTGTGTATATATAGAAGGTAGATATTACTGTAGCAGAAGCTGGGATTCTCTGTAGCAATCTGTAAATACAATCTGTGTTTGTCTGATTATTGTAAGGGAGTTAATCCAGGGGTTAATCCAAGAAGAAGCTGTTTGCACGCAGGCAGGAAAAAATACAGTGGAATGAGAGAGCAACTCATCAACCAACACTTTAACAATGTAAGAATAAATAAGTTTTGATGTCTCACCTCAAGCCATCTTCAGATCGATAGATAAATTTGGCAGCCTAGGTCAACCCTGTGAGTAATAGGATTTCTGTTGGATTTAAATTACACTGCTGGGATTTGTTGGGAAGGAGAGCTAAAATCAGCGAATTGAAAAAGTTATGAGGATCTGCCAAGTTAGATTTACTAGGGCTGCTGTAGGGTAGATGTAAATACAGGTCACTTAGTTTAAAATCCTTTTAATGTTTTGTCTTATATTAGAATAAAATAATCCTTTGCTTTAAGAAACTGCCTGATTTCTCTGAGAACTAAGAGATATGGTGAGTAGTGATGAACTGCTTATGACTTACTCAGCTGGGCATTTTTGAACCATGTAGTTGATAAATGGAATTCTAGGAAAGTAAAACCTGACAGTCTGCAGAGGTGCTTTATTTGAGAGGGGAGAAAGTGTAGTGAACCCAAAGCCGTGCAACTCCACTGAAGGAAACCTACAGCAAGCCTGCAAAATTCAAGGCAGAAGAGTATGTTGGTCATGATTTCTAGAATCTGGAAGTAGAACACAAGCTTTTGCTTCACTGAGTACATCTTTCAACGTTGCAGAATTTATACTGCCATATAAAGAGAAAAATGTATTTGGCTTTCCCTTTACAGCTAGGTGTCTGCTGTCACACAAATACCAAATCTGTTGTTGTCATCTTAGGTTTCACTGATTCCAGTTTCCTAACGCTGCTGAGGAAGATGCCAGACATTGAACAACTTTATGGTCTCCATCCCAGGTATCTTGAAAGACGCAGAGTCCGTGGCCATGAAGCTTTCAGCATTCCTGGAGTTTTAGAGGCTTTGCAGGCCTGTCCAAATCTGCTGGTGAGTGGTTAGACGCAAGAGAACCTCCTTCAGCAGCTCAGATGATGCATGTTAACAGAGCAGAAGAAATGTGGCAGGGACTCATTGCTCACAGGGCTTGGTGTTCAGATGTGGTCTTTGTATTGGGGTCTGGCTGTACAGAGTAGCAGTTAATTGTGACCGTATTTGCCGGTCAGTACTATTTTTAGGTGCACCAGTGGGAATCACGGGTGCTGTTAAGTCTAGAAGTAAATTAAAACTCTGTTCCCTCAACTTTTTAAAATACAAGTCTTGCTACAAATTGAAAATGAAATAACACATTGCATTATGTCTAGTGTGTTATTGAGAAGTTTACATGGTTAAGAGGATGTTGTTGCTTGATCTGGTGTTAGAGCATTTGCTTTGCTTCCTTTTATCCAGGGTGTTGAGACCTCTCATTTAGAGCTGGTGGAAGCTATTTGGACATACATGCCACAAGTTCACATTTTAGGGAAGTTTCGTAATCGTAATGGTGCTTTTCCAATTCCTCCTGAGAACAAGCTGAAAATTCCTATAGGAGCTAAAATTCAGACTTTGCACTTAGTAGGTGAGTGTGGTAATGGTAGTTGGCTTCGACACAGGTGAATTTAAAGGCTTTGAAACTCTGCAGGGTTGTAATTCTTTTTAAGAGAGGCAATTTGGCATGTGGCATTTTTGAAATCCGACTTGCTATATATATGATAGCAGCTTCAAAGGGCAAATTCTAAAAATCGATGTTGACAAACCGAGGTGAAGAACTTGTGTTTAAAATGTTTACAGCTTTTCTCACATGCCACATAGCAAAGAAAAGACTTCCTTTTTAAAGCCAGAGTGTTAATCCAATGAAATGTATCCTAGAGTTTATAGTTTAAAGCTTGTTTAAAATGTTTTGTTTATGTATTATTAGGGGTGAATGTCCCTGAGATTCCTTGTATCCCAATGCTGAGGCACCTTTATTTGAAGTGGGTGAGACTCACCAAACCACAGCCTT
>WEIS01053307.1:0-12119 GCA_013389965.1 Todus mexicanus
AGAAGATGAGAGCTTTGATCCAGCTCCAATACAAATACTGCTGTTTACATAGTGTTCAATATGTTCAGCCTTGATCTGAAATTATGAAATATGCAGCCAATAGCAAATAACTCTTGCTATTAACACCCAAGACTATTCTACCTCAGAAATGCTGGACTGACTTTCTTGGAGGTAAATATTGATTTCCCTGTGAGAAAAACATACTTTAACAGCTGCTGCCATGTCTGCTGAAAAGACATTTAATAGTAACCTCTCCAGAGGTTAAAAAGTGCAAAGACATGACTGGCACCCACGACTTCTAGAAGGTATTTCAATACTACAGTTTAAAAAAAAAAAAAAAAGAAGGAGGAGTGGGCTTCGTACCTACTGTTTGGAAAGTTGTATTGAAACAACTTTTTCTTTAATTCTATGAAACATTCAATTCAGTATGACAGAAAGCAAAGGCAAAGGTAGATACGTTTAAAAAAACACAGCTGGAAGGAGGTAAATATTCTACTACATGATTGGTGCTTTGGTGTGACAGTCTTGAACATACCTTCACATTGTAGAGGAACCAGTGGAAGGCTTGATACCAGTCTATTATCAACAGCTGCAAGCATTTAGTAGGAACATAGCATTTGCTACACAGGAAACAAAATAAAGGGTTGCAAGAGAAAGTCATTTTCCTTGTATATCTGATGTAAACCAAAACAGATTTCACATAGTATTCACTGAAGCAGGAGTAGCACTTTGAACTTCAAAGATTTGGGTTAAACACAATTCTTACCTACAGGTGACAGACAATTCTTACCAGGTGACAGACTCTGCGGCAGCCATGGCCTCAGAAATAGCCTGGCCCTTGGAGCAGGGACTTGTACTTTTTTAGTACCTGCCACAGTCAGTTCCCACACCAAACAGAAACCTTCCGTCTTGAGTCAGGAGACATCAGCCTCTCTTTCCTCCCTCAACACAGAAAAGTCTTGGTAGCTGCACTGCTGGAAGCTGCCCCTTGTTGCACTCGGGCAACTCCTCCACAGAAATAAGTCTCTCCTTTTTCCAGAAAGTCAGCCCCTTTCCCCTCCCCAGTCCATGAACACCAGTCTTATGGATAGAGAATTGCTTTGTGTCTGCAGCCAATTTAAGGAAAGTCCAGAAAAATAGTTTGAAACTCCCCATCTGAGCACAGGAGATGTATGGAGGGCTGACCACTATTTTCCTTTGTACAGCTTGCTTAAAGCAGGAAGGAATCCTCTAGATGTAGCAGGACAAAACAAACCAGCAAAAATCCAAATGCGATTTGCCACGTCTTTAACCACATCTAGCATTACCATTTAAGATCTTGGTTAGAGAATTCTTGCTGTTACCCTGTGTCTCCAAACTTATGTATCAACCATCTTTGGGGATGTAAAATTATGTAGCACCTAATCTACTCACTCTGCCACTAAACACTTCATAAAGCACACTGCATCTCTCCTGTATCCTAAATATGCATCATGCCACCACCTTTCCTGACAGCCATAGATATTTGTCAAGAAAAGATGACGTTTCAGGTCAGACTACTTTGGAAGACACTGTATTTTACTTACATTCACTTAACACAACTGTACAACTAAAACTTTAGGTAAAGCACCTTTGGCTAAGATTTGATACCTTCAGTTAATGTGTTCTGTTGCCACCCCAGATCATACATTTCCAAGCTTAACTTTGATATATCAAATCAAACTCAATATTCCTGACACTACCCAAGAATATGAAAATAGAAGAGAAGAGGACAAACTTAAGATTTTGTACTTGAAAACATAAATAATAATGAAAAGGCACAAGTCCCAACTATTTAAAGGCTGCTTTAAAAATCTATGTTTAGAAGCTTGTTCAAATAAAAAGCTATGCATATTGGCTGGCATTCAAGCATGGTAAGGACACACTGATGCCCTCTTTCTCAATGTCTGTGTCAGTGAACCACTTCAGGTTTTAAGAAAAGCTGCTGAATTTGTGGGTTTGACTCTTCAGTTATTTAATAAGAGGATGGTGGTCAACAAGTATTTAAACAACATTATAAATAAAAGAAAGCTATGCTGACCTCTTATATTTCTCCAAGCAAACACAGGATGTCTGTTAGATTAGTTAAGAGGCACACCGCTTGTTAAGCACACAGTGTTTTAACACACCATGTTTTCATTCTGTTATAAACACTTAATAGCAAGCGTGCGTCACAAGACACAGTGGAAGAGCTCCCCTACTGGGCTGATTGCTCACCATTCAAAAGCTTGAAGTCCACTTGAATTAACTGCTAAATAAATCTATATACCTACGCCTTTTCTCCTCCCACAGCACTGTAATCCTCAGTGGCTGGCAGCAATCCAAGCCAGAGCTTGAATTACTTGCAGAGCCCAAGAACCTCTTCAGTTCATACCAACTCACTCTCACCCCTCCCTTCCCTCACCCCAACTTACATCTGATCTTTTTACTGGGAATGTGAACTGTTACTAATAAATAGGTAACTTTCAGTTTCTCAAGTCAAGGGGGAAGAGAAGTATCTAGAATTGGATAGCAATAAGCACAAAGTGTTTTGGAAAGCCACAGTTGGGGAGAAATGCCCCCCTGATATGTCCTCAACTTACAGGTCCTCTTTGAATTTCAGTTAAAACAAAGGAATCAGCATGGTGTGATTCAAAAAGGTAGAGAGCCTTTTCATAAACTAGGTGCCATTTAAGAGATAAAAATTATGCTGCTGATCAAAGCTATGTAATGCCTCCCCTGTGCATCAGCAGCTCTCAAGTCCCACTGCTTTTCTTACAGTTAGTTATGGTGCATAAAATAAAGCACATGCTTAAATATTTCTAGGATTGGAGGCTAAAATTTCTAAGGATTTTGTCATTATTTGATGGCTACTCGGATCTTTCTACACTGCTTTTACACTAATCCTTGGTAGCTTTACCTAAGGAATGCCTGGTAGAACTTGAGGGCAACTCACGGTAAAACTTGTACAGGAATCCAGAGAAAAGAAATATCTGCCAGGCCTGTTGTTGAGTTTTCATGTGTCTCTGATAGAAAACTGCAGTGTGTAAGGAAGACAGAGAATGCCTTTGAGTGCATCTCTAATCAGCCTCAACTCTTAAAGGTAGGAGTTACCTACAATTATCTGTGATACTTTAAAGAATAATATAGTAGCAAGAAAGACAAGATACAGGAACTCAAGACTAAAAACATACCACTTTCTAAGCAGATCTCATGGATTGGATACATTCCTCAATAAGCATGTTCCTTGGGTATAGTTTGTTATCAAAATATCATACTCCCTATTTCTTTGAAATCCTTCTGTGGTGGGTTAACCTTGGCTAACTCTTCCCCTGCCCAGTACACACACCTCCCTCAACACAACAAAGGGGGAAGAGAATAAGATGGAATCAACTCACGGGATATGATAAAGGCAGTTTAATGAGAAAATTATGAAGCAAAGCCATGCACACGAAGTCAAGCAAAGTAAGATATATATATTTTTTTTAATCACTACTTCCCATAGCAGGCAATGTTCGGCCTCTTCCAGGAAGCAGGGCTCAGATATGCATAATGGTTGCTTGGGGGACAAATGTCTTATGACACAAATGCCCCTCCTCCTCAAGCTTTTATAACTGAGCTGACATCAGAGGCTATGGAATAGCTCTTCGGACAGTTTGGGTCAGCTGTCCTGACTGTGTCCCCTCCCAAGATCTTGTCCACCCCATCCCCCTGGTGCTGTGCCAGCCCTGCTCAGCAGCAGCCACAACACTGGTGTCTTATCAAGCTATGGGGACACTAACTCCTGCCCAGCCAAACCCAATACACCTTCTCACGCTGTACTCACCAGCATGCGTATGTTTTAAATACTCCAGTGGACATTCCTTTCCTTACTCTGTGTTCTATGCATATTCAAGCACTGAAAAGGAGTTCTTATATAGTATTTCTTGCATGACATTTCTAATGCTACACCAGAAGCATGGCCCAGATAGAACTTCTGCTCTAACCAACTGACTCTTCTTGAGGAAGATGCAAAACCTTTAAAATACAGCCTGATGTGCAATATACCAGCAGTCACTTTTTCCCCTCCTCTCTCCTCTAGCAACCAGCCTGTCCTAAAAAAAGACTGACATCACATAGCTGATTTGAGAGCATTTTCATCCTGACTACTGCAGCCACAGTAAGTTTCTTTTATATGAAAAATGAGTATGAAAATTAAAAAAAAAAAAATCTTCAGAGAGTGACAAGGTTTAGAGCTGGGCTAGCCATGAGACAAATGACAGGTTGTCCTCTATTAACCCCTCTCCATCCTCAAAGGGGAAGAGAAAAGGAGTGAGGGGGAAAGATTCATGGATTAGAAAACTAAACCAGCTTTAATAAATATAGTAATAGCAATAAAATGGAATATAAATGGAATATAAAAATATACACAAACCCAATATTGAACCCAAGCCCCCTGATGGCAATTACATCACTATCACTACTGATGCTGTGGAGCAGGCACTGGGGAAATCCCAGACCGGACTCAGATGGGAACTGGATTCAGGAGTCAGATTCTGGAACTGGATTCGGAAACATACAGATCAAGATAAAAGGCAGAATAGACAGTCCTTCTTGTACGGCAGCCATTAAAGAAGAGAACTTGACCTCTGCAATCCCCCAGCTTTGTACTGAATGACAATGTCGTGTCCAATCCTCCCCACAGGTCCAGCCTTTTACTTTCTGCACTCCCAGCAGGGTACACAAGACATAGCAGTGACCTTGGTCTGCACACCAATCCCTGGTAGTAACTCTAAATATTGAGCATTATCATTACTTGGAACAGACAGTGTCTGCAAAATATGCTATTAACTTCAGAAAGTGCAGTTACTTAGAAGAGACTGAGTTGAAAACTAAAATCATTGAACAGAATTAGTTCTGTTCTAATCCAAACCAGGACAGATTGTTTCAGTATTATATCTCTACCGCATATTCCACAAATCATCTACTTCAGGTTCATTGTAGGTTTCCTCTCATTTTTGTCACCTTTACGGTTCAATGGTTTTGGGGAGACTGACCCAAGAGGTAGCTTTTGGTGCTGCGATACATTCAGAAAAGTACTGGGGACCCAGGGCAAGGCGAGGACTAGAAATGAAGATACAAATCCACAGCTGGATACAATTCCGCTCTGTTCTTTACTTTTCACCACAAAACCACAAACACTAAGATTTCCTGTTTCTGGAAGGCCCCCTTACAAAATTGTCGCTGAAAAATTAGCTGTACGCAAACTGTAACAGAAGCAAGTTTGGTATGTCCTGAGACCAACACAGACAAGGTTTAACTCCCTTACAAATTAAACCCCCTCTTAACAGCTGATATTACCAAGCAATTGAGAACACTCAGATTTAAAACACTGGCCAGATTCCATTTTTTGCAATCAGCAGTAATTAAGAGATTGATATGACATATTTAATAAGTCTATAACAGGAACATATATAGTTCTTGTCTGTGAATCCTGATTTAGAACATAGAGTAATTCTAGTAGCATGAAAGTAATTATTTTATCAAAAGCCAGGCCACATTTTGCTTCTACCTATAGCACAGGCCAAATCCTACCGATGTCCTCAACTGATTTGGATTTAGCCACATATTGCAAGCATGCTGGCAAGCAGCCAGAAGAGATCATCAGCAGATGGCAGAATTGACTACAATCTATTTTGTAGTTTGACCACACAGCTGTGTCTGCATCTATTGGGAAAATAAGACTTTTGAAGGAGGAGAAAAAAACAAAATGGATTCAGAAGGCTCTGTAGATTATTTCTCTCCCTCTACTTCCCCAAAGGAAAAATGACAAAGATAAAATACACATGGGTTACAGAGAAATGTCTTAAATGAAAAACTAAGCTGTAGCCAACAATTCACTAATGAGTGTGTTCCCGATTTCTACACAATTGCTGTGGACTTATTCCTGGTCAGACAGATGATTTGTTAACTGTTTGCTCAAATGTCTGAGTGTTATACAGCAAGACATCCAGCACACACAGGTCAGAATTAACAGGCTTCAACATACAGCACAGCTACAGTGTCAACTTTGGTCCAGGTTTTAGGAAGACCTTACTACAATATTTGAGGTGGCTGTATTAAGCTGTCTGAAAATACAAACTTCTAAATTATTCCTCCCAAGATAATCCTTGTTACTATATTAGAATCAAGAGATACAACCTATCATCATCATCAGATGCATCATGGTTTAGAGAAATGAGCTCCTGGAGCTCTCAGAGGCACTTGTGCTATGTACAGTTCAAGTGCTCAGATAAAGAACAGTCCTTCCTTGGGCAACTTGCAGTCCCTGTTAAACAAGACAAGTAATTCTTCATTCCACTCTTTTTTCAACTTTTCAGATGGAAGAAATGAGGCTGAGTGTATCACTGTGGCTTTCTCAGCTTCACAACCTGTCAGAGAAGGTTTTACTGCTGAATCTCAGTGGCACACCGCAGTCAAACCTGTGCCCAAACCAAAGTCAGAGTCCAGAAGACAGAGCCTAAGTCCACAGATGGAATGAAAGCCTGTGAGCAGTTCCAGTGTGCCAAGAGTTACAGTATGTATAAAAGCGAGTAACAGGAAAATTAGGAGAAAGAAAGGGGAAGATTGGGAGGGCCCTGGGGTGGTGGGGAAGAGAAATAATTAGCAGTGTTACTGCTGGCTTTCCTTAAACCCTCTCCCAAAAGCTTTAGACATGGTTGTCTGAGTTGATGTTTTTCAGATGAGATAAAATCTTGGAAAACCGGGGATCATTAACAGTCTACCACTAGCCAGCTAATTTATATCATTATTTGCAGTTTTAAGCTTAATCAGCACCATGTGTCCCCACAACATGACTGAGTAGCACCGCACAAGGTTAGACCATCTGGTGCTGGGTTTTTACTTTTTGATATTTAACTGTTACCACTAATTCTTTTGCGCCCACAGTTTCCCTGAGCTTCAGTCCCTTCTGCCAGATCAAGATTCCATGCATAGACGTAAATGCAGACACAGAATATTTTTGCCTCCCACCTCCATAGTCACTCACAAGTGCAATTTCTCAAACACTTCCACACCTTCGACAGAATTCCTTTCTTTGCCTTCTTCAGTTCACCTTTCCCCATCTATTCTGACATCTCAATGAAACAAACAATATCAGTCCAAGAAAAGTAACGTTGTCTTCTAATGACAGTCCGTGTTTACCAGATAACCCCTACTGAGAGTACATAAGCAGAGTTCAGCATAACCATGTCTGTCTTCATTCCCTAAAAGAAGATCAGTGCCTGCGTAAGAGTGTCAAGTTTTTTCCTCACTCAACGTAAGAGCTCTGATGCAGACAGATATGCCCATGTTGCTCATGTGCCTTGCTCACTCCTGCAAGCATCCCTTGTCAGAATATCTCAGCAGTCACAACCACAACTTCCTCAGTGAAAGAGTTTAAAAACAACACATTGTATATTCTAGAGCAGGACTTCATCCAACTGCTCCTATCAAAATATTCCCCTTAATCTAAAACTAAGGACAATTCCACTGAACATAAAGTTTCCAACACCAAAGCTGTGATAAATCAATTTTCCTTGCCTGCAGTACAATCTGGATTTAGCCACTTAGCACATCTTAATAAACAAGTTACTCCTTCAAAGGAAAATAAATAAAAAGCTTTGCTTTGAGGGACGCTTTTACTTAATAGTTTGGTGTTACAATGACAGAACATATGATCTGTCAGTATGAACATCTTTTTGTTCTCTGGAACATTTTGAAAATGGGTGGTCTGCCTGCCTCACAACAGACCATGCTTAAGCAATGTAACACCCCTTCATCTGCAGTGATGCCCTTAAAAACACAGGAAAAGTATTTTGTTAATTGATAAGGAAATCAAACAGAAATCCCAAAACAAAAAAAGTGCTCCTGTGGAAAGCAATTTCCTAGTTTCTAAAGTTTGTGATATACTATATACCAAGTGACAGACTTTAAAAAGAAAAAAACCCAAAACTTTAAAATATGTTCCCAGATTTAAAATGACACCACCAGCCTTGAAACAAATTCCTCTCTTCAAACACCACCATTGGAGATATTGGTATCTGATCGCATATGCAGCTCACACTTACTCAGACGAAATAATTCCCTATCATGGCTAGTAGCAACACTGATGTTTATTATGATTATTTAATCCTTATCCCCAAAATACACATATATTGACAGGCAGTGGAAGAAGCAATTGTTTTCTCCCCTCTTTCTGACAGACTATACACCAATCTGCCACTGCTCAGGTTATCCGCAAAGCACAGAAATAGCTGTATCTGATCACAGTAATGGTCTATCCATCTCTTCTATACCAATTCATTTAGGGGTCCGTTTGTGCCCTAATGCATGAGAGTTTCTCCCCTTCTAGATATTTAATCTGATTTTGAGCCCTTCCAGGCTCAAGTTTCCCTCAGCCTCTAGTCACCCTGGTTTGTCAATTATATCAAAACTAGTGATCACATTCGTAACCCCCTTTGGAACAAACGCCTCTAGTTGCTAGACTCGAAACATAAAAGGTATTTTAGATTGAAGTGATCCTGCAACAATAAGTACAAAAAGGGGGAGAAAAAGAGACAAGGGAGTTTGTGATCCCATTGGAAGCAACTCAGAAGGGAAAAAAAGAAAATCTGCACTTTTCCATTGGAAAGTAGCATTAAAAGGCCCAACAGCAAAATGTTCTTCTGAGGATGAAAGTCAAGATATCTAACAGGAGCTCAGTAAGGCTTCATCATGAGCTCTTTCATGATCTTAAAAGTCAAAAAAAGGAGTGGTACAAAAATGCAAACAAAGATACATTGATAAGGGTGAGTATAAAAAGACTAGTACAAGCAGAGAGAGACAGAAGTCAGAAAAGCTAAGGCAGAGGCACACTACTAGCCACAACTACCAAGGGAAATTTTAAAAAAAAAGACAATGAGGAAGTTAGTTTAATAATTAGAAGTAAAAAGATGCAGAATGGACAGATCCTTTACTGTAGGAAAGTCTTTTGTTAACCAGCCGAGAACGTTGAGAAATACCCGATGGCACCACACAGATTTAATGACTTTGACTTAAGGCTTCACGTTATTTTTAATCAGAATTAGGAAATGTAAAATAGGAAAATAAACAGGAAAAAAAGATAAAATACAACAGGTACATACACAATATTTAGGTTTAAATGAGACGTACCAAGAACACAAAGAATAAAGTAGTTTTTAAGAATTCATATGGAATAGATAGAATTCCAAAAGGACATATTTAATCACTAGCTGTAGAAAGGAAACTACAAGAAGGCATAGTCAGCATAGCTATGATATCTATAAAATTACTGAAATGAAAACACAAAAACTTAACTTAGAATCATGCAGGGAATAACAACAGCCAAAGAGCACTAATGCTACGTCAAAATATGACTTCAAAGATCATAGAAAAAGTAGTAGATATGCAACTTAACTGCCTGAACATATCGTTTCATTGGTAGGCTAAGGAAGTATGGTTTATATGAAATTATAGCTAAAGAAGCACACAGCTGGCTGAGAAGGCATTCTTGATCGCTTATTCTTGGCAATTCATTATCAAACTAGGAATGTGTGAATCATGGCACCACAAGGGTTTACTCAGGGTCCAATTCTACACAGTATGTTTAACAGTGACTTCATGAAACACTGAGCTTACTTGTGGAACTTAGAGGACAGAGTTAACAGGCAGCACCATTTCTCCATTTTCCAATAAAGACATTTCGTTATTTCTTCAACTAAAAGGGACTGGTCCAGTAAATGGAAAAAAGAAAGCTCTCAGATTCAAGAAGGGGTACAAGTGCTTGACCGTGCAGTATTTAAAGAAAGAGTCTAACACTTTCTAGCACTCCCATCCTGCTGGTTTGATGCTGTTCTTGAAGCTGCTGTCTGAGAAGCACAATGCTTGACAGGCTCAAGTTTGGAAATCATGCTGCCAGACAACAGCAACAATAACCTGACCTAAGTCATGGTTTATTATAAAAGCTTGAGTATATAAGTTTCAGAAAGTTAATAATAGCTGATCCTTGTATGGATAAATAGCTTAACTACCTAGGCCCAAACACACATTAAGAGAGCTGCTATCAGGCTGAACAGAAATACTCAGACATAAATAGCTTCATGACTCTTTTGAAATCATGAAGAGTTTCAAATCTCAGGAGGCATTTAGACATTGTCATGAAGTGGCTGCAACTGGCATCAAAACAGCTCTGAAGGACACATTAAAAGTATGCATCTCTTGTGCTTATTTTCACAAACAATGTGACCTGGGCCAAAGGGGATTACCTCACAGAGATTAATGACCACTTGGACTTGATGTCACAAAGCTTAATTTCAAGCATCAGCTATGTCCAGGTAACAGCTAGTACCCTGGAAACATCTCACTTTCCAACCATCAGCAGCAACTGTAGCACTCCTGTACCTCAAGAAACATGTCACCAGCTAGAGATAGGAGGAGAATAAAAGGATGGGTTTCAGAAAGAAGGTTGCTGCAACACCAAGACCTGGCAAACCAGCTGCTACAAGACACACACACACCCTTCACACCTCCCAAAAAAAGCCTTAGTAAGGATTTCTTTCCTATTACTCTGTCTGCCACGTTAGTTACAGTTCCTAAAATGAAATAGCAGGGACAAAATCATCAAGCTTCTTTTAGGTAAACCAGCAATTGAGCACAAGAGTTTTGCCTCCCTAAGCAAGATTTGCACATCCCTCTGCCATCAAGTATATTCTTAAACCATTATCTTCCTTCCTCCAGCTATGGAGGCTGCAACATCTGAAGGTCAGGTTCTCCTTTGCACATGTAATCAAATGCTCTTTTTCAAGGTCCCATGTCTCCCTTGAGGCAGCAAATAAAGCAGAGAAAGAATAGAGGAAAACATATAGCTATGAGGTTGCATGTGAAGTAAGACAAATAGGTAACATTATTTCAATAAGTAACAGCAGAACCAATTCACGAACTGTCAATTCCATTATAGATTTAGCTTCTTGAAGATTTGTGATTCAAGATTTTACGGAAGGGACACATTACCTCATGACAGGAATCCCAAAGCCTTCACAGAACATGCAGTTTGAGGAAAACCATACACAAAACCTAAATAATTTAATCCATAAAATAATACAAACCCCATAGATTCTGCAGCAAAAGTGTGACTACAACTTTTGAAATTAAACTCTGTCATTTTATATTGCTCAGATACTGTAACCTACAACAGCAGGCCACAGATGGCACAAGAAATGTCTTATCACTCATCCTACAACTTCTCCGGTTCATGGGACCAGTCTGGTTTGGGAATTAGATTTTGACAAGGCTTCTATTCAGGGCTGTTCCTTGGTTTTCAGATGCCACTCAGTGCCAACCTTTTTAAAATTTATGTAACTATTGCAAAATTAATAGAAATATCAGCACACTAATACTTCTAAACAAGCCATCAATTGTTCTCCCAAACAAAACAGTACAATGAGATTATCTTAGGGATTTACCAATGTTTACAAATATATGAAGGGTGGGCATCAAGAAGGTGGGTCCAGTGAAAGAACAAGGGGTAATGAGCACAAACTGGAACACAAGAAGTTCCACATCAACGTGAGGAAAACTGTCTTTACTGTGAGGGTGACAGAGCACTGGAACAGGCTGCTCAGAAGGGTTGTGGAGACTTTCAAAACCTGTCTGGACACATTCCTGTGCAACCTGCTTTAGCAGGCACATTGGAGTATGTGATCTCTGGAGATCCCTTCCAACCCCTACTGTTCTGTGTTTCTGTGATCTAGGAGAAAAATCTTGCTTTTCAGAAGTGTATCTGTGAGACAGTACAAAGACTAAGAATACATTGACTTTAGTAAGGCCTTCGACACTGTGTCCCATAGTAAACTCCTGGAGAAGCTCTCAGCTCGTGGCTTAGACAGGAACGTCCTGTGCTGGATTAGGAACTGGTTGGATGGCCGAGCCCAGAGAGTGGTGGTGAATGATATCACATGCAATTGGCGGCCAGTCACTAGTGGTGTCCCCCAGGGATCGGTGTTGGGCCCGATGCTGTTCAATATCTTTACTGACGATATGGATGTGGGAATTGAGTCCACCATTAGCAAGTTTGCAGATGATACCAAGCTGGGAGCAAGTGTTGA
>WEIS01053311.1:0-27141 GCA_013389965.1 Todus mexicanus
AAAAAAAAGGTATAGTCAGAGGACCCCAGAAAAGGAAGCGCTTCCTGAATTCACTGCTGAGGGATATGAGCGAGGCCAACAAGCTAAGAACTTAATTAAAGGTCTGGGATATTTTATACAGTGAGACCAGAAGTGAAAAAATGAGCAACTTCGGAAAGGGACAACAAACCTAATTTATATGTTTAAGGCAACCTGTAATTATTAAAGAACGTCAGGATGAGGCTAATTGTTGGAAGGTAGCTTGGCAATACCTGTACCTTTCTGAGGTATCTTGTGCTACACGATTTGAGAAAGCACAGCGTGATAAATTTTCCATCTTCCTGCATTTGGTGAGTGCTGCCTGTGGGATTGAGCATAAAGGCTATTCCCCAAAGCTTTCAGTAATCACTTTGGTGGACATCAGATGTTCAATATCGTAATGGAACCATTCCCTGTCCTAAAAGCTGCAGAAGGTTGAAACTTTTAGAGAGCGCCGACTGGCACAGTTTTGTTGAAAATTAAAACCGTTGGGAAATTCAAACAAAAGTTTCTGTAATTCAGACCAAGCGATATATAAATAATCTGAGCTGAGTGTTAGCTGTCAAATGCAATTGAAAACATTCCTACAGCAAAGAGAAATTGGTTATTAAGATCAGAACATTTTCATCACAGGGTTCACAGTTTGTCAACGTGGGTAAAAAGCAACGCAGTACCAAAATTCACTGACATCATTCTGCATTGCCACAGCTTTCGGGGGCCTTTCTTAGGCTCCATCCTTCTGAACAACATACACGCGTAGAATGAAACCTGTCCTGCTCTGAACGGCTTCGTGGTGCGTGCACTTGCAGACTCTTAACGAGCACCCCCTTTACACAACGCTCTTGCTGTGTTTAGGGCTGTATTTGGGACAAAAGCGGCAGCAGCAGCAGCTTATATCATTCTTTGCATTTGATTCTTTGTTTTAGTATCTGTCATGTCCAACCTAGCCAAAAACTGGCCTCAGCAAATTCTGGCTNACCTAGCCAAAAACTGGCCTCAGCAAATTCTGGCTCGTAGATGCTGTGGGAGCCTCGGGGGCTCCATACACATGCCTCATCTGTGACCAAACAGGGGCTAAGGAGCCATTTCACAGCGTCTTGTCCTCAGGGTGGAGTCACACTTCTACGACAGCTATGAGCAGTAAGCTGAAAGCAAAGCATTAAAGAGACCAAAGGGACCAACTGGGATTTTCACAGCCTGAATGGCCATTCAGGGAGCTGGAGCCAGAAAGAATGATCCTAAGTGGCTAAAAATACATATTAAAAAAAAAATAGCAAAAAGGCGACACAAAAATGTTTTTTTAATTTGGCCATAATATTCCAAGTGGGACAGTCCTGGGATCTGCCTGGATCAGCTTGAGACCGTCTTTGCAGAACACTGCAGCAGCTCACGCAACGCATCAACTAACACGCACTCCAACTTCATGGCATAAAGTTACGGAACCATCTCTGTCACACAAATTCAGATTCAAGACAGCATTACTGTCCCGTTGGGATGCAATTGGGATGGGCTGGGTAGACAACAGCCCTTAAAAACTGGAATGATAATATGCAGGTTTTTCCATTCCTATCATTTGTCCTTAATTTGAAAAATTAAATGCTTATGTCCCATTGTTAACTATTCTTTGCACTAATTTCACAATTTAGCTCAGTGATGACCAAATGGCTTCTTTACAGGGTTTTTTTTCCCCTCTCAGTTCACAGCTGTCCTAAATTTATTTAGTTTGGTGCTTAGGTTGCATTAAAAAAAAGTCGTGTGACTCAGTCTCCATAAACGTTTTCATCAGAAACCTCGCTTGACTCAACTACTGCCTGAAAAACACTATCTGTAAAAATCAGAGGAAAGAAAGGTCGCACAGTTCTGGTTAATAGCTCAGAGTAGAGCTTACAGCATCATAAAATAATTAGGTGAGAAGGGGCCTCAGGAGCTCTCTCGTCCAACATCCTGCTCAAAGCAGAGTCAAGTTCTCACATCAGACCGGGTTCACCAGAACCTCAGATCGGGGCGGTTAAGCCAGTCAGGTCTTGAAAGCCACTGTGGATGGAGAGCAGGCAACTTTTCTAGGCAACGTGTTCCACTTCTTGACTGCCCTAATAGCAAAAAAGGGTTTTCCTTACTTCCAGTCAGAACTCCTCCTTTCAATTCCTCCTAGCTTGATAGAGAAAGATAAAAGAGGTGTGCTAAAGATTCAGATTTCCTCGCCTCGTCCTTGTCATTTTTCATTAAACTTCTAACTGGTTTGCACTGGTCCTTCAATTTTACTTACCAAAATATTTAGAATTATTTAATCCGGCTGTGGCGCAGAGAAGGTGCCAGTCACCAGCGAAGGTTTTCTTCTGGAAGGCACTCACTGTATGCACAGATGTGCTGAAAACCTGAGAAAACCTTCCCTTTTCACACTTGTAGACATTTGGCTTGCATTCCTTCTTTATTTTCCTCAACAAGATTAAAAAAGCCACCTTCTACTAAGATTATTTCTTACTGTACTTTTCGGACCTGACTTTTTAATAAAACTATGCTGTGTTTAGGGTGGGGGGAAAACAGTGGTTTCTTTTCTTATAGAAGGTAAAGAAATGCTTTCCATAAGGCAAAGCAAGACGACCGTGGGGCAGCCCTGGGTTTGAGTGAAAACATTTTCGTGGGAAGCAGACTAGCTTGTGAGAAGCTGGATGGCATGAGCCAATTCTTGCTAAAAGTGAATCTCGGCAGCTTTTTCAGTTTGGGTTTAAAAAAAAAAATAAAATTAAAACAATCAATGTATATCTGCAAAATAGGGCAAACGTAAAGTGTCACCCATCAGTGCCTGTTACCTAATGGGCAAAGCTCAGAATACGTGCAAAGATTTATTCATAGCTAGTGCCCACCAAACTTTTTAAAGTACTGAAATTATATCAAGACTGATTTTAAAAGACAAAACCACTGTTCATCCTTTGAGGTATCATATTAAGGCACATTTAGTTGTGTTCCGGCATTTAAAGCACGCAGCAATTTCACTGAGGTCTTTGCACATGCCTAATTTTACACAATTGCTTAAATACCATCCTGAACGAGTCCTTCACCTTGTTGCTAGGAAGCATCCTTTTACAAAAGCCATCGCTAAAGAACTTGCCGGAGCAAGCCTGCAATACCAAGAGCAGCCCGATCCTACTCGGGTGGGTAGGAAACGCTTGAAAGGATCGAGGGAGTAGCCTTGATCTGAAAGAACGGTGCTGTTTACTCAGCTTGCTAGGACAGAGTCTGCAGATCATTCTGCTGAGTGTCCATCCCTGCTTGTCTCACATCTTGCAGTGCTGTTCCTTCAAGATACTCTTGACGGCATTTGTGTGTTTATTCCTCCTTTACTTAAACTGGCAGCAAGTGCCAAAAGCTGACTAAAAGCAGCAATTCACCCTGTGCTCCTGGATAAATTACTACACAATTAGCAACATCGCAACGTGAGTTTCAAAATGGTAATGAAATGAAGCTGCTCCTTCAGGAAACTAGATATTTTACAGTTTGTGATTTATGGTGATTCTAAATAGGATTGCAAACAGTTTCCAGTGTCAGATGAAAAAGCATTGTCACTTCTACTAACTAGCCACTTGATACCATTTCTGTGAGAAGTGATGCCTGGCTTGACTACAATAACCATCTCCTCAGCATCCTCTCTAATATCCCAAAAATAAACTCAATCGCAAAATTGTGATGATCTGAAAATCAGATCCATTTTCTTCATGATGCAGCAGGTGTGACCAGTGTGGGACAGAATGACACGTAGCTCTATGTTCAGAGAGTTCTTTCCGTGAACTTCAGATTCATTTGCTGGTCCAGTGGGTTTTGCTCTCTACTACCGGACATTTCAGGCGAGCGCGTGTAGTAAGCGTGAAGGCTTCTGAGGTAAACAAAAAATGCTGCACAAGTAAGAGTGATAAATCAAGCCCAAGAGTTTCAGGTCAATACACAGAATTAACTCATTTACTGGATGTTCTGTAGATAAGAGATCATTGTTTTCTGCTTTGAAAAGATTTCTGGGTTTACGTGTATTCAGCCATTACTTATCTATTATGTTTTGCTTCCTTTTTATTTTCCTTTCATTGAAAACAAGACCTCGCTCCTTAAGAATCATTTGGACTTGATCCTAAAACACATTGAACCCTTCCCAGACTTTTTGAAAATAATAGGATATGAGAACTTGCATGACTTGGCTTTCATTTCTCTGAGGTGTTTTTGAAACTTTGAAATCAGTTCAGAAGATCCCCTCTTATTATCATCTGAGACACTGTATTTCTATCCTTTCATATCAATCTTTTTGCCTGTCCATGAGGTCTCAAAAGCGTCCCGACAGTCTGTTAAATCCTAAATAAATTCAGATACAAATCTAGCTACACAGGATGCTCAGCTAACTACTAGAATTATCTTTGATCTTCTACCAGTGTTTTACATATTTATTGGTAGCATCTGATTAATTAAAACCAGCCTCCAAATCACTGGAGTTTGTTAGGTGCTATATACAGAAGCTTTCAAGCTCCTTAAGCCTACGTGGTTCTAGCCTGTTAAACTAACTCTCCTTTTCAGTAGTCCCTGTCTGGAAGTCTTGAATTTCGCAAAAGCTTTTCAAAATCTCCACAGGCCACAAATACCATTACCTACCAGACTGGTTCTTACTATCCTTTGAAATCCTCCCCTCTCCTCTCTGAGACTGTAGGTTTCTGAAAGTGGCCCTGTCTTTGGGTTTAGAGCTTGCGCATCAGCAGAACAGTGGAATCCTTACCCACGGCAAGCACTTCTATAAGCTACCAGCACAGAGAAATGCAAGTCCTAGACCTCTTAAGCTTACACAGCAAATTTGATGTTGATTAGCCTGGAAGAAAGCTGAACACTGCAGACAGAGCTTTGGGTTATTCGAGCTAACAGAAATCACAGCAGCATAAATAATAATAGGATTGGTGAAATGATCGGAAAAATCCTTTAAATCACTTTAGCTTCAGAATTTTAAGCAGTTCTTTCCCTTATCCTATTGGTAAGAAATTAATGTGCTTGTAGATACTTCTCCACCACTACAAACAGACCATCTCTCTTAATAGATACAGATCTCCTCACTTTACCTTTTCATTCCATTTTCCACTCTCAGCGTTAATTACTTTGGTGTAATTAACTTCCCCTAGATTCATCTTGTGTCAGTTCACCTCTTGCCTCATCCGTTATTGGAATAGAGCACTTCCATGAAGAAAGAGCCGCTAGTTGGGGGTTTTTTTGCCATGCAGCAGATGAACGAGCACGGTATGGACGTTCCCCTTGAAGCTGCAAAGCCGAGTGGACGATCAATCATACTGGAATTAAATCCATCTGGAAGGCATTTGAGGCAGCAAGACATCTATGAGAACCCCGAGTGTGATTGACAGCTTTTTTTTCAATAGCTTTGATGGAAGTCTAAAATGAGAAATCTCTTTTCCCATCCTGCAAGAATTTATGAGAAAAATTTATTTTGACCAACCGATATTGGCCTGCAGTCAACAGCATCTGAGGCCCTTATGTTCCCCTGTAGGCTCGTGCTCATTAGTTAACCTCTGCAACGGTCATGGAAAGGCTAGATTAGATTTTAATCAAACATTTATGAGCGTCTACTTAGAGCCAGCGACAACCGGGCAGCGAAGCAGTTACGCTGAGCAAAGTGCCGATAACGTTCCGGGCATCCCCCAGGAAGGCTGCGATGCAGGCAGGCTGCGCATCCTTGGCAATTAGCTCACGCACGCGTTTTGCGAGAACGTCAAAATCTGAGCTCTCGTGCTTTTCGAAGAGGGAATGGAATAGATTGAAAACCAAGCCAAATACCTTCTGAAATAAAGGATGAAGAGAAGGAAGGGCCACAACGCTACCTTTACAGGAAGGATGGCTAAAGCTTCCCATTCAGCTTTCTTCCTGGAGCCAGGAACAAGAGAAACATCTCATGCCACGAAGTATTAAAATACTTGTCCAGTGAGTCTGTCAGGGGCCTGTTCCTTCCCTTCCCCATGTTAGCTACGAAGCCAATTGCTATTTATTCCTCCAGGTCTGTGGGGGCAAAAAGCCTGGTTTGGATGGGCATCTGTAGTAACACTCGTCCCACAGTAGATCTCCTCCTCCGTGCATAGCAGGCTCCGTGCTGCTGGTGTTCTTCAGGGCCTGCCAGTGAGCCAGAGCCAAAAGCCTTGCCTGACACTGAGCAATGGCCACTGCCAGCGGAGCCCTTGGAAGGCTGAAACGGTTAATTCCGCAGGGTCCTTGGCTATGCCGCCTACTCGACATCACCGTGTTCTGGGGAGCGCCCACACTTTGTCACAACCACAAAGAGTTTCAAAAACAACAATTTCCTTCAATTCAGTTGTAAACTACTCTTTCAGGAATTTCATCGGCGCGCAGGGAGTGGAAAGGGTTCTCGGAGGAGCTTCTTGTCCTTTCACGACCATCTCGCTCAAGGTGATTTTCCCACCCAACTGCGTTTCGACAAAGTGCATTTCTCACCTGGCACTCACCTGTGTACAGTGTGGTTTAAGATCATCTCGAGACTTGCACAGGGCTGTATCTATTTTCGCTTGTTTTTGTTGGCAACTAATGTATACTACCATGCACCCACGTGAGCAAAATTGCAGAGCCCAGACAACTTTTGTACAGAGTTCCTCTGGCCACAGCTTCTCTGCGGGTTTCATTTGGCAGAAGTGATATCAAGCAGAAGTCTTTCCCTCAGCTTCTGATGTAAACTAAAATACACCTTATAAATAGAAAAACACAGGCGCTGGGAGCAGCGCCTTTGGGCAAACAGCCACCTTTGGGCTATGGGAAAAATTCAGTTAGATATGATTCATAAATATAATGAATAGGGTGCCATAAACTCACTTTACTCCTCACAAACAAAGGCGCATTCTCTGCCTTGAAAAATTAGAAGGGCAGAACCCAGAGGAATAGGGAAGGAAAAACAGGAGGAAAGGAAGAGTGGGAGGTTTAAAGGGGGAGAGAGAAAAATGGAGGCTCGACTTCTCAGAGTGGAAAATATAATTCTGAGGACCATCGCACAATGCGTGGAGAGAAACGGGGCTTTGTTAGGCACCGAGTCCCACTTCGCCTCCCTTCTGGGGAGCTCCAGCTTTAATTTCGCAGAATTCGAAGTGCAATACACTTCAAAAAAGTTAGTTCGTTCTTTAAGCTCTAGTTTAGTTGCAGGCTTCTATTGATTACAGCTGGAGCTGGGTCAAGCTGGAGCTGGCTGTGTCCTCCTGGCAAGCTCTCATCTGTAAATACCTTTCATCTCATCCAGCAGTGATAATAATGATGTGCTTAGATGATGTGGCAGCAATTAGCTGCTGCATTCGGCTTTCTGCTCTGTGCTAGCCAAGAGCCCTCAAGTCAGACGGGAGAAAGGGATGCTTACATTTGCACTAAACCCCAAGATTTCTTCAAATGGAGTTGTAACAGATCTGTTACCGTTCAAGTAGTCATTTCTTTCTTCGCTCTCACTGACAACTTTGGAAGCAAAGGGCCCTGTGCCACCATGTTTAGCAAGTTTAAACGTGTTGCAAATAGCCTTGTTACCCGATAGCACACGCCAAAGGAAAACTCCTTAAAACTTCCATTTTCGCAGGTTTCTGAGCATCCATCCCATCTACCAACCAAAGACAAAGCAGAAAGACAGGGGCGGCGTAGGCCTCGGTTACTCTCTGAATGGATTTACACACTTTCTTAATACCATGTAAATAGTGGAAAATAGAGCATGGATCTTGTCAAGCTTAAGAACTTTGCAAATAAGGAGCATTAGAAACAGCACTAACGGCAAATAGAGCTGAAGCATCTACTGCCAAGTCAGTGAGAGATCCCACGTCCTGCCTGGCAATCAGTCTAAATGCATCCTTTCTCCCGCTTTGGGCGACCTTTTCAGGTCAGCAACGTTCTGGGATAGTTTAATATTTTAAAACTGGAACTTTACTGGTATTTGGCCTGCTTTTTTCCTATTTATTTTCTAAACAAATGATAGCCACTCCCTTCTCAAGCTAACCTTTTAAGCTTTGCCAGAAGTCTGTGAAGATCACAAGGTATAAAAAAATAAAATAAAATAAAATAAAAAATCACACGCTCAGGCAAACAAAAGCAGGTTGCTGCATTTCACCAGCCCAAGAGCCCTGCAAGCACACTTCAGGAGTACTTACTCTACTTACTGCAGGAAGCACTGCCGAAATCTCATTTTCAGTGAAAAGTGCCAGGATTATGGTAGCACAGCATCTATTCTCAGGCAAAGCCATGTAACTTCCCAGCCAAGGGCCAGGAAAAAATGTTAAATTAAAAAAAAAAAACATAAGAAAAAGAGGAACACTGTCCCAATTGCTGCTACTTTTTGATTGCTTAGAGGCCGCTGGGAAGTCAGATCTACAGCCTGAGAGCCGAGTCCATCACAATTCTAAGGCAAAGTAATTTTGGAAGAAAAAATAGCTGCGTCTTCCCAAGGAAACTTCTGGTTTTTAAAATGTTAGTTTTTATTTATTACTGGCTCATTGAAAGAACAAAGTTTTGTTGGGGTTTTTTTTGCTGTCTTTTTTTGTTCCCGAACACAGAAAAAAAAAAAAAAGTGTGGCTAAACCCCAGAAAAATCTTAGTTTGAGGCCAAAAATAATAATAATTTTCAGTTTTCAGATTTTTTTTTGTCAGGTTTCTGAAAGAACAACAAACACTTCCCGAGCACCGCTCCAACTTACAATCTCCAGTAGGCGGCACACCCTCAACTGATTCCCGTCACCCTTTTTGCCTATCCCCAGCCCTTGCCCACAGCCCACCAGAGCCTCTCTTGGGCCCACGTCTTGCTCTCGCCCCGTCCCAGAGACGTGCAGCCCCCGCAGGATGCGCTCTCCTGAGCTACACGGGCTGCGCGACGTGGCCCACCTCAGCACTTGCTATTCAGGCAATCTTCTAACAGCTCCCAGTATACTTGGAATCAGAAAAAGAGAAGCAAATTACTGAGGTTGGCAGGTACTTACCAGCCCTCTGGTCAAAGAGTGAAGACTGATTGACAACACCTTGGTGATCTAACTAGATCACATGGCTCGTCTTGAGCTATAATAAAGTGTTTAATAAATGCTGTTTTCCTAAGCAAAGAGCAGCGATATCAGTAGGGCTCTCGTGTGCCTTGCTTTTCTCCCCATTTTTTAGCCTCTGCTTAGTCACCTCTACCATGATACATCTTTTTAGCTTTGATGATCATTTTTCTTCCTTCATAAATGTTCATCATACTGCATTTTTTTTTACTTTTACCTTCAAAGAATAGAATCCTTTTTCGCTGGTGTCCCTTCCTCCCTTTTGATCCTGCCTGGCCTCGCCTCTTGTATCTATTCTCTTTCAAAACAAAGAATATTTAAAACTTCATTTTAGGCCCTCTTCATCTTAAGAATTACACAGCAAATCAGATTTTCCACTTAAGTTCAACTGGAGAGCCAGCTCATGTGAATTCTTAAGGCAAGACAGACAAACAAAAATGTAGAAGCCCCTGTTCCCGACGGTTTCGTTAGATCAGTACCACATAACGCCGCTTGTTTGTAGCGCAGTCAAATTGATATTGCCACAGGAATCTCAACTTTTGCACAGCCTCTTCACTTGACTTGAACTGTGCAACCTGAACATCGTGTTTTTCTATTCCAGCTCTTCCAATCCCCTCCCATCCCCAGAGTATATTTTGGACCAAGTCAACTTGATGTGTCTTTTTTTAAGTACTATTTCCATAATTTGCTTTTATTGTTCTATCATTCAGAAGTCGTGGAAGGCGTGAAAGTGAATTTCTTTTAACCATTTCCTTTCTCATTTCACAAGAAGGCAAAACACAGACCACTGCCCACCAATTAGACTTTGAAAATGAAGAGGTTGAGATGCGTTTTTTTATCAAAATATGGCACCTGCGGGTATGCACAGCAACACACTAAAAGTATCACATAACCGAGCAGGAAAAATTCATAACTAAATAATGCCTTCAAAGGCATTTCTGAAGTTGGAACGGCATCAGGAATCTGCTTATTTACGTAGGGAGCTGTGGAGATTGCAGCACGTTGGTACTGCCAACAGATAGGATGATTAGTGCTAAAAACAATATCATCGCTTAGATAAGCCTTCTCCTTCTGATAGCTGCTATTGAACTTGACTTGAACTTCAATGTTCTCAGCTTGGGAACTACAGTTAGGATTCCTGAACCAGCTCATTCAGCCTGCAAAAGCTGAAGGAGAACAAGACTTTATTGATGAGAATACTGGATAATTTTAAGTCCCTTGTCTTAGATCTTAAGTCCCTTATATCTGAAGGTCCCTTGTTTCCTATGCTAGAAGAGTGTGCTCTGACGGGCTGCTGCTTCACTACCAAACCTCCTCAGTCTATTGTATTTCAGGCTCAGGTTGGCTAGCACCCAGTTTATGCTCAGTGCATTGCTGTGCTTGCTGCATTTAGATTGTTTGGTCGATATCTAGCTGCCGGTACTATCAGAAGAACACACAGACTCTGGTGGTGCCACACAGACAGACCAGGCTTGCACCTGACCGCATCCCCCATGGCAGAACCTTTGCCAGCAGCTCCCACATGGAGATGCCTCCCTCACCGTGAGGAGTCCCTGTGGTTCCTCACAAGAGGCACGCTCTGATTAGGACTAACACAGCTGAAGACCTGCCAGCGTACAAGAAAGGCAAGATTTGCTGCAGGAACTCTTTTCTGTGTTGTCTCCAAATAAAAGCTGATTTTTGAAGCGTGCTCTGAAGCACACTTTTTGGGTAGAATTTGTGTTCTCCCTTGCAGCTGCCAGTGGAAGTGCAAAGGCCTGCTAAGATTTAATGAGCAATTCTTCAACTTCCTAATTAAAAACCACAATGAGCTTTCAGGCCTTTATTTCCCTAATATTACAGGTTGTAGCAGTAATATTTTGTTCAGTCAAGCCTAGCTAAAGGAAAATGCTTACGAGGTTTCCAAGGAGAGAAATAAACAAAATGGAAATGAATAGGCAACTTGGAACTTTTAAGTGTATATAATTAAGAAAAAAAAAAACTACATCCTTCAGATAATTCTGGAAACTATTAGGAGATATTCATAATTCATAACCAGTTGTTTGGTTTTCTTTCAAGCAAGGGGGCAGCTTTACATCAAACACTGACTAGCTTTTCCATTTACTTAAATAAACAAACCAGTATGCTTCAAGTTAAGTGAACATCTTTTCCTTTTTCTTTTTTCACCCCCCCCTTTTCTTAATAACTGGGTGAATTATAAATAAGAACAGGACATTTACTTTCAAATAGGAAATTAGTTTGCATGCTATTTCTTCATGTTAAAAATACTTTGGAACACTCACAAAAACAATGTTAAGCTGAATTTATGGAAACGTTCCATATCAGTTTTGAAGATGATATGCCAGATGTCGGGGAGAACTCTTTCATCTGCAATAATGGAATAGTTTAATCCACCCTTGTTGTTTTTGAGTATAGTCCAAGTGTATTGGTCATCATGGGTGGGTGATCCTCACTTAGGCAGGCATGAACCAAAAAGCACAAGTTGTTAGACCTCTAGCATAAAGTCACAAGAAAGCAACAGCAGGAAATACTCTACTGAAAGTAAAAATAAGCTATTGTAATGGAAATCAAAAAGTTTACCATTGTGACAACTCACATTTTGAAGCACCCTGACACTTGCAGATACATTGCACTGAATTACTGGATTGTAACTTGAAAGCAAGTATGGCTCTGTGTATGGCCTCAGCAGAAATCAAGCCCAAAATACACATTTTAAGTTAATAGAGATCAATCAAAAGCATGGAATGTTTTTCTTTTTGATGAGCAGGACTAATAGTTAACACTGTGGTCTTCTATTGGGGGGAAAAAAAAAGGTTCTCTTGCCTTTGCAAAACTTTAAACACAAAGACAATATAGATTAATATCCACCTTCCTGTTTTAAGAATACATGTTGAAGTAACATAGGATAGAAAATACTGCTATGAGATGTCTTTTGGGAACAGTTTTTTGGTGGCCTTGTATCAGGCTAACATTGCTGTCATATTAGCCATACCAATTCTACTTGTAACAGTCATTTTAATTACTCTATTACTTGAGCAGCGTTACATGTGTCACATTCACTTAGTTCACTTAGGGTTGCAATTCAATAACGAAGTGCGTGGGTTTAGCAGAACACATTCCTGCAAGCTTGTGCTGGTGGGGGCCTGGAAAAGTACCGAGCAAAAAGTTATAAGAGCACATGAGGCTTTTGAACTCACCGTACCATTTGCAGCCTGGACAGCTACTGTGCAGCACACATGGGAGCAAAACACACGTGTAGGCACCAGGTCCAGTCAAGCACCCTTATTTTGTCACCACTAAAATGCTACCCTGAACGTAACGACTGTGTTTTGTCTTAAGAGAGAGGACAGAAAAAGCACGTTCAGTTGTGTGTGGCATCTCTGCCTTCAAAGTCGAGGAAATCCCAGATCTAAAATCCATTTCCCTTGTTCAGTGTCATTTTCGGACAGCATGGCACACGCTACAGACAGGAGGAGGCATCACAGATGGAGGCAAAGTGAAGGAGAAAGGAAGTAATGCATCAATTCAAAGCTTCATTCATTATTTTTTCTGAAAGATGCCTGCCACTCCCAAACAAACATGTGGGAGACATTCTAGTGCTGAAAGCTATGGCTCGCTCCTTTATTTAGCTATCCTGTGTGATAAGTCAATTCGGTTTGGACATACCAAAGACAATACATAATTGTGACAAAGTCCTGCAGTCCAGACTTGATTATTACAGCTTGATCCCTTGTTAACTCTGTTAATAGCAGAAGGATGCATTTCCTGGACCTTCATATTCGAGAAGTCACTGCGGCTGGGTCATTTGCCCAACTTGATGGAAGTTGCTAGCACTTTTGCAGTCCAAATACAGAAATCACACAAGGAACTATAATTTGCACCGCATTTGATATTTGCTACGTTAATACTTTGCATTAGTTCTATTTTGCTGTGCCATGATGTCCAGGAATACTAGAAGACAAATCCTGCTTTGCTTTGCCCTACTCTCAAATTTGAGAGGGGAAATGTTTCAACACACCAAAAGTAGTCGTGCCGTTTTTCAGGAAAATCTCATTAATTTAAACATTCTACCTCACATATTTGCTTAAGTGTAGGTCTTGGCTCTTACATATATTTTTCCTGTGCAAACAAGTATTTGTGCAGGTTACCTTCGCTCAACTGCGAAAACTTGTTACCAGGGCAATCAGTCCAACATACTTAACATGAAAGGGAAAAAGGAAAATTTGAAAGGGAAAGAGAAAAACCAGCAATAAAGAAGGAGTTTATGGGCTGCCACGGAGCTGCACGGAATTATAGACGCTACCTCACAACACCAGCGGACAGTGACTGCACTGTTAGAGTGCAGATCTCTATATTAACAGGCTTTGCCACTCCCGAAGTGAGCAATTTCCCCAAATATCCAGCCCTTTGGTACCTGCTGTCTTGATGTTATGTAAGAGATTTTGTTCTGGTATTTACCACCGCAAAGCGCAGCCTCCCAACACCAATGAGTTAAAAGTTGTCTGGGCATCCAGCCCAGATGAATAACATCCCAAATGTTGAAGGAAGTAGCAAGGGAAATAGAAAAGCCTTTGACAGAAATTGTTGATAGCTTGCTAAGGCCGGGGAGGGAACCAGGGAATTTGGAGGTTGCTAATGTTGTTCCTATGTGTAAGAAAGGATCAGGGAGGATCCAGGAAACGACATAGCAGTGAGCTTGGCTTCAGTTGTAAGAACAATATAAGAAACATAAATAAGGGACAGAATACTTAATTTGGTAAGAAAAAAGTGAGCCCGTACTTGTGGAAGAACTACAGTGGTCTAGTTTCTTCAAGTATTTTATCTTCGGATGGTTATTTCTGAAAAGTATTCATCTCTTATAGAGGAAAGGAAAGCTAATGAAGTGGACAAAGTGAAAGGTCTTACAGAATCCTGATGTGAAGTCGAATGTCCACAATACCTAGAGCGCTGTGCAGACCCTTGTATGGCTGGTATCAGACTGACTGGTGCCGGTGCGTACGTGGGAGGCAGTGTTTTCGGTTCGGATGAATCTATTAGAAAAATAGACCGAGTCATCTTCTGGTCTCACTCACACTGAGAACTCAAAAAATGTAAACTTGATTAACTAAAATATTTACCGTTTACATTCAAAACAAATGGAGAACAGCTTCACTGGAGTCAATGACAAGTGCAACACTGACATCGGCGGAATCTTTCTGGGTTTAGGTTTGTACAGACCTCTCAGAAGCAGCACATTGCTGCTGCTCAGTGAGGGTAGAAATAAGAATTTGAATCCCCTAAGGTCATTTTAAGAGCCCTATTTTTGATCTGGTGGAATATTCTGCTTACAGCATCGCTACAGACCCAAACAGAAAGCAACCTACAAACATTTTGTGACTTGTTTGAACAGAAGAATACGTACAGGAGCAAGAAGAGCATGAAGATGCTGTAGTAAATTGCACTATGTTGAGAGCCAGTGAGCAGCGAGAGGCTGAGCACTTCAGTCACAGGAGTAAGGCATACTGGACTTGCTTAAGAACACAGTTCAGCACCTCTCAGCACAACGTACAGGTGATGAGCTAGAGGGGGAAGGGTCTAAGTGGCTTAAAGAAGATGAAGGATATGGGGATTGCATTTTTTGCCTACAAAAGTTCGAAGCCCCGGTGAAACGCATCTTGTGAATTTATGTACTTCTCAATGATATGAAGAAAATTGCAGAGATTAAGTTGTTGCATAAGTGAGCGAGCAGCATGAGTCAGGGGGTTTGGGAAAAATGAGTCACAGCGTGAAGGGAACGCAGCCAGGTTTGTAGCTCAGAAAGAGAGACTAGGAAAGAATTTTATGGATGTAGATAAGAGCCTGACAGAATGGACTGTCGTAGAGAAGTAGAGAAACTAACTAGCTCTAAACCAGGGAACCATACACTAGATTTAAAGAAAGCTATAGCTAGAAAGCAGGTCAGGCAACATTTTTGCTCACAACTGGTGGTTGAAATATAGAGCAGGCTGCCAAAGTCAGCAATGGAAAGACATAATTGTGTAAATCACTTCAAGAGGGAGTGCGGGCACATTTTTGGAAAATGAGGGAATCACTGGGTATAGCTATTAGTGAGGCTTGTGGAATTAAAACTATGAAATGCAAGTTGATTTATATTGTGAAGGAATACAGGAGCGAGCTCTGCTGCCCTCCATGCTTCTCACATTATTTCTGTAGCACCCTGCGAACTTCAAACAGTAGCCTAAGCACTATCCTAGCCTGCAGGTACTTATCAATATGAGAGTCTGCTAAACTCAGCTTTCTAGAATAGCCCTGGAGATTGCTACAAAAGGTGGTATTGATATTAGGATGACTCACTGGGGGCTGCTGGCCGTATTTACCCTAGTTTGGTTGAGGACTTCCACAACCATTCCTAGAAGAGCAGCGTGGCTTAATTGTGTAGTTCAATTGAGGCACCAGTGTCTTTAATGGCAATGTTCCTCCTCCCACTGCTCTATTCACTTTGGCTCTTCACATCAATTTCAGGTTTTTATATAGCAGTGATCATTGCAACTCAATAGAGGACTGTACCACCTAACCCATTTGGGGGACGGTAAGCACAAGCCTACAGGAAAAACAGCACATGAGATGGATAGAATTAAAGACTGTGTCACAGTGCTTAACGGACCTGAATTCAGACTGTTCAGAGAACCTGAATTCTGCATTCGGCAATCCCCCCAAGTACTAGACTTGGAAACTGTCGCATTATTTTGGTATAGTATTCTGGATGTAACATCCATAAACAACATATGGAAAGTATTCAAACACTTACCACATTTTTGTAAATGTCCATAACTATTTAAAGAACAAATAAATCCGATGGGAAGTCTGCTTTTGAGTGGCCTATTGAAAGGCTACATAATTATCTGAGTTATTACGGCAATCGAGACGCTGAAGGTAACCCAGCTCCATTTTCAAGGCAGATTGATCTGTAAAAGGATTGAGAGACACGCAGGCTATTTCAAAGGAAATTTTCCAACTACACAGGCTGTAACTGTCCAGAGAATAATGCTCTGGGAATAAGAATACATCTTCGAATGAACATCTTAGATCAGACTCAGAGATACAGTGAGTTTTAAGAATTAATCTGTATTTCACACGTTGCATGCAATAATCAAATCAATAATCAAATACCATTCAGGTTGTTGAACAACTTCATACAAACCTCACAGCTCTTATCTGTGGTGAACAGCACAACCTTTTGCAATGTTAGTAGAGATTAGACAATACAAAGGAAAAAAGGGAAACCTTAAAAGAGAAGATCATTTTCATTACTGGTTACTGATGTAATTTCCATTGCCTACCTGGAGGAACAAATATGTAACATCTAGAAATGAAATGTAAACGAAGTTGAGGAAGAATGAGTTGCAGATGTGTTCAGGTGTAGCTCACAAGGTACTTAAGGTAGGAGCTTCAGCTATTGCATCAATTGCTGAAATGCTTATGGAAACAAAGTTTATCATGATGACACTAAATTTGGAAAAAGAGGATGCAGAGGAAAGATGCTCAAGAATGCGCTTGTAAAAGTCCATTATTTTCTTTCTAGATCTGTTTCTTATACTGCACTCATCACTGTGGTATCTTGAGCGCTTTCCAGTAGTGCATTAAGCAACACGACAAACATCTGTCACATGTTTGTTCTCACCCTCTCCCCAGAGAGACAAGTGTGTGCAGTGGAGTGCCTTGTTTTAATTTTTTTTAATTATTATAAATACACATGCACGTAACGCACATCATTAAACATTTGCACCAGAGAGGAAAGGTCAAATTTATTGTGCTCTTTGGATTAAAGCTGGTGAGCTCTGATGTCGCTGTAGGGGTTTCCATCACACCTTTGCCCCAGATTGCTGCATCTTCACAGATACCAAATCAGTGTAGGCAGCAAGCAGAAACCAAAAGGGTGGGTTCCCAATACCTCCACTTACTGCTCACGTCGAAGTCCAGGAATTTTTGTCAAGCGAGATCAAACGGAACGAGATGGTAGAATTGAAGGAAAACCATGTGCTCGGTATAACTGCCATCTCAGCCCTCTATCACTGTTTTTGATACAGACTAAAAGCAGGAATTGCTGCAGCTTCCAGATCAGTGTCACAGAATCAGAGGGCACTGTGCAAGTTAGGATAGACAAGCTAGGAATCTAATGGAAGTCTGACTTAAACCGGAAAAACAAGTGCTTAGAGCAGTGGACTGAAGAGCTGGCAGTTCCCGATTTCCATAGAAAGGGGACATAACTGGGAAGACAATCTGGAAGCTTCAGATCAGTCAGAGTTCAACCACACCCTGCAGACAGACATTCTACTCATCAAAGAACCATCAATAAAGAATTAATACGCATTAATATTGGCACCGCCAGCATAAGGTTGTGCTATTTCACATAGCAAAGGAAGCGTGTGTGTGGGGAGCATTGGTAGATAACTCCACCTCTGCCATCACAGAGAAAAATGGAGCTGATCGGCTGCCAACGAGACCTCCAACATTGATGTTGCTTCCTTCCTATGGCTTCTACTCTATTGCTCCAGTAACTCTCAGGACAGTTAGAAAAAAGACTGTTTCTCTAATAGAGGATGATTCAGGTCACATCAAGTGCCAAGAAGCTGAAGCCTTCTCTTTGGGCCTCACTCAAAAGCATAGATGCAAAGATCTGTGCAGCAACATCACATTGCAAAATCCACCAGTGCTTCTTTCTGTACTCCACAAGGGCTGGGCTGCTTCTGGTATCACACCAATACAATTCACATTTGGCACTGCTTTTAGCGCTCAGATCTTCCCCTCACTTCCTCACCCTTGCATCAGGCACTACAGTAGACATATCTGTAATTACTGCAATTACTATCGGAACTGAATGTTCCAGCACTGAAACCTTTCTAGTTGCCTCTTGTTCCCCTCCCACAATGCTGTCCTTGAAGCACTTAAATGTGATCTTTAGGTCCTCAGCCTTCCTCCAGCATTACTGATTCAATTGCACAGATGTGAGCAGAACTGCTTCAAGCAGGGCAACCTACTGCCCTGCCCCAGAGCAGTCTAGAGGCTGCTCTCCTGTTCACCCTTCACTTCCCATCAAAAGCAAAAACCAACAAAAGGATTGAAGTTTTCAAAGAACTCCCATCAATCCTTCCTTCCTAGCTTGCCTCGGGATTCGCATCTCAACAAAAACCACCCAAAGACAGTCAAAATAGCAAAAGGTACCATGATGATGCAGAGTAACAACACTGCTAAAGCTCTTCTGAAGTCCACCGGGAGTATGCCACATATTGACATGCATTTTCGTGGCATGTAGAAGACAGACAGGACATACACTCACAGCTAATATGCAACTCAGTTCATGCTCCTGACTTGAGGAGGAAGCTTCAGAGAGCTCTAAAAGGACTCCCTGAAGCAAGTCTCAAGAAAAGGTTGTTCTTATAAACACAGACCTTTTGGTCCAAAACATCGGATCCTCTGAGAGCTTCCAAGTGAGGATACAGCGAGCACTCAAACGCTACTTCTGAATGATTGTTTTTCTTTCCAACTGAACTTACCATCGGGAAAAGTCAAAGACCCCAAGTGCAAAAGTCAATCTAGTTTGCTTCACTTTAGCTCAAGTAGCTTATTATTCCATAGAAACCAAGCTAAATGGAAACCAAGCCATGGATGCAAACAGCAACTTAAGGACTTAATGCATTGTAACTAATCCATCTGAAAAGACAACTCACGTTTACTCAGATAGGAAGTTCCTAAGGATCAAGCAAACTTGCTTTGTTCCAGCATGCTCTGTAACAAAAAGGATTTGAACTGTACGAGTTTTAGAGCCACTTTATTTTCAGCTTTTGGAGACGCCAGGAGTGCATGCAAAGCCCAGCGAAGTCCTCGCAAAGACTTGCGCGGAACTCCATCGTGCTTTGGCTCAGGCATTTAATGATGTGTGGGGCTGGTGTGAGGCAGCCAGCTGTGGTCCCTGAAAGTCTTTACACCTGAGAATGGGTTTTTCAGCTGTCAGGACAGAACAATGCAGTCAGCAAGTCCCGCAGCAACTCTCAGGCTGATACTATGCAGAAATGCAAAGAGCAGGCAAACATAGAACGGCTTTATTTTTCCTGTCAGATAGAGGGAAGACGTATGTAAAATATTTGGACATTTGTGGAAAGGGCAAACACTGAGAATTAATCCAAACTGTTGATGGTTTATTTTTTATTGAATCTTGTGGTCAAAATTGTTTTCATTTGCGATGAGAAAGAATCCATCATTTTTTCCAAAGCACCACCCAGATTCTGCCACTGGTGATGTTCTAAAGTCCCCAGTGCCTATACAAATAGCGAGGTCAGCTGAGATTTGTAAACTAGAGATCATAAGTTTTAAGGAATTTGTTTATTCAGCCTAGAGACTCCAAATTGTGTACAATGCCAAAATTAAGAAGTCCTTTCACTGTACTGTGCCAGGTTACAATAAAAAGCTCTCCAACATTTTGGAGGTTCAGATGAGAAGGCAAATTTTAATTCCATTTTAAGCAACCTATTTGTCAGCACATGTAGTTTAATTATAATTAAGTACATCCAGCAGTTATAATGAACAAACAAAATCAAAATGTTTTTATACTCGTATAAGCCTGCATTTTGTGTGAACCAGAAGCTGCCAGAATTACACTGAAAAGTATTGCTCTGGTATTTGCATTTTTAGCTGTACTGTTGAAATACAAACATACACAAACCGTTTCCAAAGACTTGAACAGATTGACCAAATTAGAGGAATGTTCATGGGAATGACAAGAGGCCCATCTCTTCCTAATGAGAAGGCCACCACCTACCGAAGTTCCAAGCCCCTGTCCAAAGTATGGAGCACAAGAACCACTCAAAAGAGTTCCGAGTCTTCTTAGTATCAGCAGAAAAACACATTTCTAACTCATCTCATTCTTAAGAAGGGGCCGAACGACCTCTGCTGAAATTTTCCAGAGTAATTCAGCACGCAACAACCAACCAGCAGGGGGGAAGAAAGTCAGATTATTTAAATATGAAGTTGCAAGAAGTTCAGTGGAAGTTTTATGGTGATACGTGCAAAATATTAATGGTATTTGACAAACAGAAGTACCTGATTGTTTTAAAATAACCACATCTGAAAATATTTGCAAACGTAGTATATCAGAACTAAAAGCTATTAGAAATCTGGTAACGTGTTATGCCCTGCAAATGGAATAAGCGTCGAGATGACATCTTTGGAGTATATTTGAACTCTGCTGCCTTTGCTTATAGGCAGCTTGAAGATGGGTAAAGCATTGCAACAGGCTAAATATTCTAAGGAAACTTGGACTAATTTTGCGTTTGCTTTTGGTTTTATAAAGATATAGATGAATGCGCGACTGGAGCCCATAACTGTAGAGCTGACCAAGTCTGTGTCAATTTAAGAGGGTCCTTCAGCTGCCAGTGTCCTCCAGGCTATCAGAAACGAGGGGACCAATGCGTTGGTAAGTGCTGCTCTAGACTAAGTTAATTTCTTTCATTATACAGTTACAAGCTTTATATTGATTATAAAGTGCATAGGTGTGTGCACTGTAAAATAGCTATATAACTTCGAAATGCAATGGAATAATCACTTTATCACAAAAATTAATCACGAAAATGTGGAACTAGAAATTATTTTAAGTGTAATCAACACTTGGAGTTGAACCTCACCAGATTAATTTCGCTAATAGTTACCGTTGTGTTTACTGTTTATATTGGGGCATTGCCTAACATCCCAGATAGAGTCATAAGTCGACTCTAGCAGCAAACTAAAGCGTGTCTTTCCACTGACCTCAGTGAGACTTGACTCCGGAGCTGCAGGACAAAGCGCTACCTTCACACAGACCTAATCCCTGCTCTGCTGAGCTCTCCCAGCACAGTCTCAGTGCCCAGTTTTATGAGTAGAAATGAAAGAGATGGAAACTCTGAATGCAGGTATAGGATCTTTGCAACTTATAAACCACTACGCTTTATTCTTCGTGCCAATATAAACTATCGGCACCCTTGGGACCTATACCCAAGTACAGCATTAAATTAAATCCAAGTGCAGCATAAACACTGCATCTTTCCTATTCCATCCTCCGTTGGGGATGTTAAGCAAAAGTGCCTTCGGTCCCCGTTCCCTCAGTCCTCCTTCAGCCCTTATTTAACACCTTCTTCATCGCAGTTTCAATGGATGAATTGCTTTTATAGGCACTCCAGCCTTAAGCCTCAGATTCGACAGATATAAACAACTATGAAAGAGGAGAATCAAACGTACTTCATGAGGGGGCACAAGAGGTGATGTTAAATAAGACGTGAGACTGGGTTTATGCAGCCTAGGAGAAAAGCATTTGTTGGGTTGTGGGGGTTTTTTTATCTTCAGCAGAACAGGAACAACAGAACTTCAGGTTCTTTTCTACTTTGTGTTCACGATCTTGTATTTGAAAGTGTTTATGAATTATGTTTGTATTTTTATTTGTAATCTCTTCCGAAAAGCCTTGCAAAGGCTCTGGGTAGTCACCACCTAACAAGAGCTGCAGGAAGGAAACTGGGGAAATTTCAATACACATCCAGACTCAGTTTCTGGGCATGGCTCTTTCTTTAGCGTTCTGAGCCAAGGGCTGTAGAAATCTACCCGAAAAATAATTATCTTTTTCCTAAGAGATATGGATCAGGCCCTGAACTGTCAAACTGGTGTAAACAAATGCATTTGATTTCTCTCAGTTCTCTGTGCCACCATAGGATGAGTAGTTTGGAATGCACATAGAGGAATAATCATGACACATCATTGATTTATTTTAAATATCTGGGTTTATCTAGACTTTTTAAAGACAGTAAAGTACATTAAAAGTGCTGTTCCATAGCAGTAATGTCAAAACCTATGGTACTGCCTGAAAGTCTTGCGGGACACCTTACAACACTCAAAAGAAAAGCAGCAGAATGATACACCCTTCTATCTCCATGTGAATACATTCCTGCATCTAAACCTGTACATGAAGGTGTCTGGAAAGTGGAATTTCCCTTTTCCTATTTAGGTCACAACCAAGAATAACACCTGTATTACATATTACACACTGACCTACATTGTAAGTACATCCCTACGCTTAGTCCTGTCAGCATTTCAGAATAAATCCTGTCTTTGGGGATTTTATAACAACTTGGCCAGAAAATGTTCTTGGGGCCAGATCTTGATAGAGGTTCTCCATATGGGAGGAAGTGTTTCTCAAATTTGAAAGAAATTTTTCCACACTATTTTAGCTTCAAGGTAAAGGGAGGAAAAGGACTCCTTTCTAACAACTGGTTGATTTTAATCTAAATTCACTAATGATTTGTCCTTTTTTATTTTACATTGATTGTTTACATATTGCACAATTAGTCTTTTCTGAAACCCGAGACTATAGATAAAAGGAATTGTTTTCCAGCAATATCTCAAACAGAAGATTTTGCTGAATTCATTAGATAATGCTTAGCCCTTGGATCTGCATGGAGTTGAGGTGCCTAACCCAGCAAGGAAAAGTCCCGCGGAATGAGGGTCAGCTCCTGGAAGCATTTGTGTGCCTGAACACAGCGCCTAAGCAGCAAAGCATTGCTCATGTGTCTATATTGTGTAATCGGATCTTTAAGCACCAATTTGTAAGAGCTTAGTCCTGTAGAAATCAAGGATGGAAGAGATCTACCATGCCTCCTGATTTATTCCATTTCTACTTCCAAATTTCTCTCTGCAACAGGAGAGTTAGAGCGACAGTTGCTCCTGTACGGATAGCCAGGAATTTCCCAGCGTGAGCCTTTTCATTCAGAACCATCCAACACGCTCCACTGCTACAGTGAGCCCCAAACAGCGACAGCAAAGAAAGGGTTAAGGTCTAAAGATTATTTTTGCACTTGATATTAAAACAAACACTTTCCTCATTAAAAAAAAAAAAAGCCTTGGCCTCTTTCTAAACACATCTATGGTGGAAACAGCTGGAGGTAGGAAACTCAAGATCTGGCATGGGTATGGGAAGTGCCTTTCTTTTGTTCCAGTGAAAACTGGTCTTATTTGTCTGCGCGTTGAGCCTTTGAAATCTCACGTTGTGTACACACACGGAACACGCCACGGATTTCTTCACCAAGCTCAAGCGGGCCGCAACTAAAGACGGTTGCTGCGCGTACATGTACAATCAGCACTGTGGCTTAATGAAAAAAAGAGGAATCTTTTTCAGCCAAAACCAGAGGCAGTATCTCCTCCAGAAAGCAAGGACACCTTTTCTAAAGCTGAGAGATCAAAGAATGGGCTGTTGCACACTTTGTATGGTTCACAGGTGAAAACCCTGCTCCGATGCACATTAGGAATGCTGCAGCTCTGAATGGCAGCCTGCTCCACCTCAAACCCACGCTAATCCACAGCGAGAGCCTGGGGAAAGTGAACTCTGCCTGAGATAGCAACAGCTTCAGCCAGTTTGCTCATCTGCCTTGGCAGCAGAGAGCACAGCCAGCAGAGGGTTGGAAAGGGCTGCAGGAGAGGCAGGGAGGGGAACAGGAGCAATGGCAGCCCTTGAGGGGGGAGCCAGCCGGTTTCTGAGGGATCCCTGCACAAGCACAACCACCTATTTCCTTTCCAGGCCCATTAATCTTCTGTCCTTGCCATACCCTTGTACTTGCACAGAAAATGTGGGCTCTTCCTAATGGAGTTGAAAAGATTTAGTACACCCTAAAAGTGCTGCGTGCAAATTTCTGGAGAAACAAGAGCTCCAAGGCACACGGACTGCGTGGCTCGGCGCTATGTCTGGTCATGAGAAATCTTGGTTGAAAAGCAGAAATACACATTGTGGGTTTCACCTACGCAAAACCAACATGGCTAAGCAGTCCTACAGAGCTAAATCAAAAATCAAGTTGGAATGTATATTGATCTCAGTGGCTAGAAGACAATCGGCAATAAAACAGATTTTTACAGATATTATCTAATGAAGAAGTAAAGCAGTATTGCCATTAATATCCCTAAAAACAGTACCTAGCTCACAGAACCTTCCTCCTGCCCCATTTTCAGTCAAATGCAGTTAACTTTACAGTTTCTTTGGACACGAGACAGCAAGAGTGAGCTGCTGTGATTCCCCTTGAGCTCATTTCTCTTTTTTTGATAACTCAGACATCGACGAGTGCACCCTGCCTCCGTATTGCCACCACCGATGCGTCAACACTCCTGGTTCCTACTATTGCCAGTGCAACGCTGGTTTCCAGTTAGCATCCAACAACCACACCTGTGTAGGTAAGAGCTTCTCTTTACATACTTGCACATGAGCTTCCTCATTGCAGAGAAATGCTAAAACGTGACTTGCCAGCTTATAGGAAATGAATACCAACTGGTAAGACAGACCAGTTGCAGTATTGAGAGGCTCTCCTACAAGTGAGCCAAGAAGTATAGCAGGGTTAGAGAGAAAATTGGAGTTTTACTGAAAACCTGTTATTTTGTTGGCATCGCAGTTTTCTGAGGGGCATCTAGTCTGGCAACTGGAACCCTAGACGTTTATATTCATCATTTAATCTCAGATTTAATTATTCTTTCAGTTCTGGTGGATCGCTTTGCATTATCATTGGCTTTCATTATATTATTCCCAGTTCATGCAACAAAGGCTGGAACTGGAAACCAGGGGAAGCAATCCTATACCTCTGCAGTTAAGTGTAGTTATCCCCAGCCCAAGATGAGCATAGACCCTTTAGAAGTGATCCTTCTTTTAGAAGTGAAGCCTTGCAGTAAAACGTGAAGACTGCCGTTAAGACAGAAATCATAAGCTCTGTCCTAGAAGAATTAGAGTAATAAAAAAGGTAACTATGTCTGCCAAAAATGCAGAGAGAATGGCCATTAAAAAAGTAATGAAGAGATTGGTGATTGAGACGGTGAGAACTTCTTCATGGTTCTAATTTACACATACAAATTCTATATTATAAATGTATTCATACATAGAAATATCTGGGGGTTTCAGCTTCTACCGTTACTCCCAAGCTTTGCCCTATCTTATCAAGCACCCCTGCAGACTGCAGAGCACTGAAGTGAGACAGGAATTTCTCGATTTTCACCAAATGATGGGATAAAAAAAATTGTACATGGACACAACATAACCATGTGACAAGCCGTTACTCATTTGACCCTTTCCACAGCTCATGTACGAAGCGTATTCTTTCAGTCACACTCACAAAGCCATGACAGCTCCAAGTTCCCTGGGTGCTTCACCAAAACACCCCTTCTCCGACTTGCTGGCCTCCCATCCTAGTAAGGCATATTCCTACCAGGAGAGGTGAAAGAAATCTTCAGAAGAGAAGTTGTAAACGAAATGAACTAGAAATTGCCAGAAATTAACTAAAAGGAGGAAGAAAAACCTTTGTAGTCTGTTACCCCCCTTATCATTTATTTTTCAGGACTGGGAGGTTCATCATATAAAGGATTAATATCCTCCTGGTTGGTTTAGTTTTTGTGAACACCTAATATCAGTTGTCTGTCTTTGTCAGTTTTCAGTTGAGTCTGTAAATGACAGAGCACTGCTGACATTTATAAGCATTTGCAAAAGCCACGACCTCCAGATTCTTTTTCAAATACAGCTCCCTACTGTAATAGTTCTATCTGATAAACACAACTATGAATGGAAAACATGCAGGGGAGGAACACAAGGGAAACTCTGCTCAAAACCTACGGACTGAAGGACAGAGGAGCAGCAGTTAGTCAACAGCTTACGAAAAACAAGTGTTATAGATTCCAGAAGTGATTAGTTATATAAACTTACCATTAAAAATTGCTACTCTTCTCATACCACAGTGTTCTCACATATGTTCTTAGGATGGGCACACCATGGAAAAAATCCAGCACATACCTTCCCCCAATATGGTCTAGGCCTTAGAGCGTTGCAAAGCTCTACTGGCCTCAAAGGCTCGTGTTATAACTGTAATGGAATTTGAAAGAACAAATTTTAAGAGTAATAAATAGCTCAAATAAATCTTGACCACTGCACGCTGAGAGGTCTTATCAGTATGTGTTCCTTATATCAATTATTTATAGAGACTTGGCATTTCATACCTGGAAAAAAAAAAAAAAGCACGCTGGAATGTGGGGTTTAATAGCCACACTAAACATTTTTGGAAGAATTCATCACCCATTAGAATAACTCTCATTCCTGGAAAAATGCTCCAGTGTTCCAGCGACTGTAGATTTATATCAATATAGTCAACTGAGCTTCTGCTAAGCAATAGACCTGGACTAAGGACTAATCCACTTAATCAGCCTAATTACCAGCTACATAAGATAAAGATCTGCAATTTTTCCTTTCAGACATAAACGAATGCGATGCCAATAACCCGTGTGCACAACAGTGTTACAATATACTGGGCTCTTTCATCTGTCAGTGCAATCCAGGGTTTGAGTTAAGCAGTGACAGAATCAACTGTGAAGGTAAGCAGGTTTTGCCTCGAAGAGCGAGCTTCTGAAAAATAATTATTTTCCCAGGCGTCCTTCTGTGAGCTCAGGGATAGAATTCAAGTGGAGCCACACGGTGGGTGCAGTTTGTAGCAAAACCCCTGAAGACATTCATTGTTTTTAATACTGCAAATGCACTTGCTGAAACACCCCTCAGTAGCTGGAGCTGCGTTCAGGTACGTGTAGATTTGGGTCTCTCTCTTCAGTAGGAAGTGCAGAACAGGACAGACGTTAGCACAGCTCAGATCACAGCTGGGAAGAATAAAGCTTCTGAATACTTACTTCACAAACTCACTTGAATTGTGTGTGGTCCAATGCTGATGACCATTAAATGAATCGGAAAGGAATGCAAACCAAAAAAACAAGTGCAATTTTGTGTTGTTAGGCTCCTCTGAAAATAAAACCTCAAATTTTTGATTTTAAGGAAGTGACAATTGTGCTTTTGAGGTGCTTTCAAGCCTGTGTATACAAACAGCATGTCCCCTGATGATTATACAATCAACACTTTATTTCCTCTGCCAGAGTCTCCACAGGGGTCCTCTAATCTCTTTTTGGACACATGATGATCTCACCCTTAAAGCCCATATCCTTTCTACCAGTCTTTGAGCCAAAGGGGTCTTTTTGGTTTACCACTGGCCTCCTAAACAAGCCAGCAGAGCTATTACAGACGCTCCCTCTC
>WEIS01053317.1:0-14667 GCA_013389965.1 Todus mexicanus
AAAAAAACCACAACAAAAAACCCTCAGTCAATCCCAGTGCAACCTGTTCACAAGATCATGGCAGGCAGAGTGCCCTGGTTCCTGGACAGTGACACTGTTCATTATGCAGAGATGGGCCCAGCCCCTGGCTGGAGAGCCAGACCCTGTCCTATACTGTCACACTCGGACTCCTGAGCTTGTAATCCCCAGGGCAACCTTTGCAGGCTGGATCCCCCATTCTGGTGCATCAGGAGCGCACAGACTCCTTTGGGGTTAGCAGAGGACTGGCCATGCTGCACACACTCCCCTGGAGGACAGGGGCTCCAAAGCAGGTGAGGGTGAAGGGACACACACCTGATGATATCTGTGAGTATGTCAGTCACTATCTGCAACTCCTCTTTGGAAGCCGTAGCCAGGGACATCCGTCTGCGGTACACATCCATCCTGTCTCTGTTCCCACTTTCATCCACAGTCTTGCTCTCCAAGGGCTGCTTGCTGAAGGGGATGGGGAAGAAGCAGTTGTTTCATCAGTGGCAGCACTACTGAACTGAACTACGGAAGAACTGCATCCCCCTGGCTGAGCAGCAGCACTGCAGGCAAGCAGGGAGCAGTGCAGGGAACCAGGGGAGGAGTGGGAGCTGGTGCATTTGTGATAGCAGCAGGGACACTGTCCTAAAAGGAGCACTGAGCTCTGACAGGATCTCCCTTTTGAGGGAGGAGAGGAAACAAGTCAAGTCAGCTCACATGCTGAGGAAAGCAAGGTAGCTCCTGCCTGATACTGAAGCACTGGAGAGGAGCAGAGCAGAGCTCCAAGTTCAAGCGCATATTACAGCATGGGCAGCCCTGGCTCAGCTGAAGATGTCAATCCAAAAAGCTAGATTTCTTACCAGGGGAAGTAGTATTTGGGGAACTCTGAGGTGAAGTTGCTGAAGAAGTCCTCAGTAGAGTAGGACCTGGCTGTCACAGTAAGGTGTAAGAGGATGGGCTTGGGAGGCTCTGGTTTGACCCACACCTGGCTGGTTTCTTTGTCCAACAGCAGCCTCCTCTCAAAGTGTCCAGCTGGGAGATTTGGCATAGGGCGGTTTTTAATAGGGGGTAATGTCTGTTGAAGAGAAAGAAATGGCAGGTATTTAGCTGCTCCTTTGGCCACAGGTAGGCTGGTGCAGGTGTGATGACAGGCATTGAAAACTGGAAAGCTCAACAGCCAGAGACACCAGATCCTGGACAGAGAACAGTGTCAAAATTATCTTGGCACTGTAATACCACTATGAGGCATGAGCAGCCATGCTGGAAGGCAGGTCTGCTCCCTCCTCACTGCCTACTGTGCCAGCCCTGAGTGTTAGCAGGGCTGCAGGGTCTTCCCAGGGCACTCAGGGCTGCTGTACTCTGATCCAGCTTGGTGGAACTCGGAGATCACCTCTGCTCTTCCGAGCACACCAGAAGTGCTGTGGGAGAAGGGATGTGCAGGAATGCGTGAGCAAATTGTCCCTCAAGCCTGAAAGGAAACTAGGAACTGATTCCAGCCACGCTGCTTGGGCCAGTTTAAGGTTGCATTACTAGCAGTCAGTTTGAGGGAATTTTCTTAGCGCAAGAGTAGTCCAGAACCCTGGGCTAGATGGCCACCATCCAGCTCCAGAGAAGCCCTTAGACATCACAGGACTTCGATGACCTTAGAGACATAGCTGACCAGCCTCTGGGAATGAGGTCAGAGGCCTTCACTGCTCCTGACACAGACAAGACAGGTGATTGCAGGCTCCAAATTGTCACTAGAAGCTAAACCCCTAAAGGACTAAATCAAACTGTTTTTACTTTTCTTCAACCACCTTCATGTTCACCCCAGTGAAAGCCTCAACCTGCATCACTGACCATGCCTAACAGCACAGGGCAAACAGTTCAAGGTAGAGTTGTCCCAAGCTGATACCTTCATGCAGGACAGTGCATGGCATGCAGAGGCACTTTGCATGGTCCGGGAGCACTGCTACAGCCTTCTTATCGTAGCAGTCTTGAGACAACAAGCTGTGTCTCCTAGCTGAATCAAGCTGCTCAGTCCCAGCCTCACATCAGCTCCCCTTAACCCGTTAGTTGGTTCTCCACAAGCGCTGTCATTCCTACAAGTGCTGCGCGTCCTACTAATGGCTGCAGATATAGCGCGGCTCTGGCTTTGGGCTGAGGCACTTCTGCAGAGCGTTCATCAGGACCCTGTCTCACACCTTGCACACATATGTGCAAACTTGAGGGGAAACAGACCATGCAGACAAATCGAGCTTTAAAGCTTTCAGTGCACTTAAATCAAAACAGTTCTTGCCTGTAGCTTCTCCCGAGGCACAGAGCACAGCTCTTCTAGCAGTGAGGACAAAGTCTGCACCATGTCACTCCAGAGTCCAGCCACTTTCTGTCATGGCATGCGTTCCACAGCGGTCCCAGCATGAAACCAGTCCAGGTACCAAGTGCCCTGTCTATGTGCATCTTCTCTGTTTATCTGAAACCCTTTCCCCTTTCTCCAGTCACGGGTGCACATTTGGTCCCAATTTCACTTTCCATTCACCTCCGTCGGAAATTTACTGCCCACAGGACAAAGCCAGACAGTCTGATTCTTCTGGCTCCTCCAAACAGTCTGTGTCCCAAAGCCTTGAAGCTACAAATCCTGCTGTGCTATCTGTCCAGGCTCCCACGCTGTGATACTCAGCATCTGCCTCTTTTCTAAAGCCGTCAGTTTGATTCTGCTATGGGTGAGACAGGCCTGACTTACCTTGTATTTCCTGATGACAGCTGAAGATTCAACAAGATCTTTTGTCTCAGCAGAACCTGATGACCTCTGAAAAGGAAAGAGGAAAAAAACATAAATTTTTTTAAAAATAAAATTGTCCTATAGGAAAGATATGGAGCAGAACAAGACTCCAGGATTTTGTTTTATTTTGTCCCAGCTGAGAGTCAATGATCTCACCCTCCTATTCTTCACTCAGGCCACATTCTTACCGGCAGTTACACATTTCTCTCTGGTGTTTATTCATGGTTAAAAATCCAACCAGTGGTTTCCAGAGCCACTGGCTTTGTTTTTCCTAAGGCTTCTGATGCACTTCCAAATTTCAGATGATCATTAGCAATTTCAGAGTTTGTAAGGTGATTCTTGGATAGAAACCAAGATCTCATTTTCCACTGTCCACAGATCAGCTATGAGGTTCTGAGTAGATCAGAGCCTCATGTCATGTTATCAACTTGACTAGATTTTCTTAAAGAGCATTTCTCATTGATATTGGCTGCTGTTTTTGAACTGAGCTAAGCTGGTGTAAAGCTCTGGCAACACTTACCCCTGCAGATGACTTAGGCTTCTTAGTCTCGAGGTCCTTCTCTGTGATGGTGAATTCCACAGCCTGTCTCTCCTTTTCCTGTTCCCATTCCTGCAGTTCCCTCTTGTACTGAAGCAGGGACTCCTGGATGTATATCTATGATACACAACATGACTGGAGTGAGCAGGGCTAGAAAGGAGCTGCAAATAACACAGCATCTGGCTCAAAGTTCATGGCTGTCACCAATTTCTCCCTTCCAGGGGGTTCCACACAGAAGCCAACTCCTTTTCCATGTCTAGAGTTCAGTGGCAGGAAGGGGAGAGAACAGTGCTATTAAAAGACGTAAACAGAGAAGACAGAATCTCTTGCCAATGGATACCAATGGATGTCCAGAGGGACACTACCACTAGTCTGTGCCCGCAGTAATCTTAAAGAAGCAAGACTTGCTTTTTACAGATATTTAAGTCTCTGCATCCCACTGAAAGCCACTCCCATTCAGACTGAATTCTAGTGGCTGGGTTCAACTCAGAAAGCCAAATGTTGCACAGTTACCTCACCCATAGTGAGCCACACAGACAGAGAGATGACTTAAGTATCAGGAGAGATGACGCTCAGTATCTTCAGGAATAAGAAATTCTAGCCAGTGTTACGGAGCAAAGTATAATTCCTCCAGCTGGACGCAGCAGGCCGCTGGCTGCTGGGGCCAGCCATTTAGGAACCGCAGTGACATGCCCAGGTGATGGAAATACACAGGTACCTCTTGAGTCTCACCTCACACATCAGATCTGTGCTGAAGAAGCAAGCCCTCCCTAAAGGTTGCAGAGTGATGAAGCAGGGGATGCTCTCTCCAGGCTGCAGAACCCCTGACTCTGGAGCAACATGGAACACCTGGGGAAAAAAATCCAAAACAAACCAGCTACAGAGAAGCTGTTCACTATCCTGGGAGCTTTCTTTGTGCCTTCTCTTTGCAGGAAACAGGATTGTGGGAATTCTCCCTTCTCCCCTTCTCAGAGGTATGTGGCCTGAGAGATCTGCAGGTGATATATTCAAAGAACAACCACGGACTTTGCTGGTAGACAAGGTCCTGAGGTTCATTATTGCATCCTGTAATCCCATGCTCATGTATGCTCACTGAAGTCTTCACGTTGCCCTTCTGAATTCCTGTCTTTACCTCCTATCCTAACCCTTGCCATCACTTTTTTTCTGCCCTTTCTGTTCATCAGCTAGAACAAAAGCCAATTCCCTAGGCTCATTTCTGAGTGTCTAGCTGAAAATGGTGTTGTAAAGACCTTTCCTGGAACAACAGAGATGGGCAATAAGGCTGTAGAGGAAAGAGAAGGACTCACCCTTTTGTCTTTATAGGTGCTTATCTGCCAGGCAAACGCAACAGCATCGCTCTCTGAGATACTGTCGAGAAAGACAAGTCGACTGACTTTGCTGGAGTCTGGGATATTTCCAAGGCAAATCTTGTGGTGTGACAAGGTGGCTGCCTGCAGGAAGGTAAAACCAGAAGGAACAGCAAGGAAAGAAGATGTGATGCAGCCACTGGGGAAGGGCAGTCACATAGTCATCTTTAAGTTATCCAGCAATTCGTAGATAATATTTGCCAGTTACCTTTACTACAACAACTTGAGGAAGTATTCTATTTCTCCTATTTTGCTCTGGTTATAATGAGTCTTTACAGCAAGAGGACAGCCCTGTTGCAATGGGATTGAGTGAACAATGAATAGAACATAATGCTGCTGCTGGAGCAGGAGAGGATCTCAGGAACACAGAGGACCAGTACCATTCAGATTCTCTCTGCAGCACTTGCAGTCCAGGCCTTTTCCTACTCCAGCTTCAAACAGCAAAGTGTGTGCTTGTGCAAGATCCTCATCAACCTGAGTGCGAGCTTTGGGGAACTGCTCCCTACCACACCTTGATACTAGTATGCTACTAGTCTGTCCCATTATCCAGGCAAAGTGCAAACTCTAATTAATTACACTGATCACTAGAGAAGCTAATGACTCTTGGTTACAGACAACAGAGCCTTGTGGAATGGCATCTTTGTTGGCAGCCTGAGACAGGGTTTTAATCACCTTCTCTTTGCTGTACCAGGAATTGCCCTGCTGAGAGCCAAAGAGCATATGCAGCTGTGGCTGAGCTCCAAGGCAGGCATCCTAATGACACGCCAGATGAATCCTTTACCTTCCTGCAGCATAACTCTGCTGATGCTGTTTAATGTAGATTCACTACACCAGGTCCTGAGGCTGAGTTTAACAACAAAATATTCAGGTTGGCAAGGGCAGCTCTAGCCAGGCCAAATGAGCTCCTGCTGAGCCAGCAACAGGGCAAACAAGTGCATTTCTTAGAATGTGCCTGAATTAGTGACCATCCTGAAGTTTGCGCTGTTACGCATCACCTGGGTTTGGCTGTGAAACAGCTGTATCCAAGCTCTGATAGGGTACATCTGGAGTATAAAGCTCTTTTTGTGAATGAATTATCAAAGAAAAAGGTATTGTAGCTGCAAATAAGGAAAGTAGCTGTGATGGGGGGTAACTTTTAATCAAAAATCCAGAACATGAACAAACTCTAAAGACTTTTTGGTTCCAATTGCAGTGTAAATAGCAAGTTGGAAGGAAGGCACCTTTCAGAACAATTTATTTTATGAGTTAGGCTCTAGATAACCTGCTAGAAGGGAAATATCTTGCTCTATCTCATAGAAAATGAACTCTCCTGCAACACAGGCTACTGCTAGATGGGGCCACTCACGTATTTCAGTCTCTCTCACCCATTTCTGACTGATCACATTGCTCATACGCTTACCTGCCCAGGCACAGTTAGCTTGGTAGAACCTGGAAAGAGTGAAGGACACAAATCTTTGCTGGATCTAGCAGTCTCTCCTGTGGTCTTTGGATCATAGCCTTCTCCCTGGAAGGTGATCAGAGCTGATTCACCGCCCAGGATATGGATGGGAACATCAACCTGCCGTGGACAAGATAAGAGTTTTAAGTCCGGAGCTATATTTGGGAGAGATGTGCAATAACGCTAGTATACTTGTTAATGGACTGGTTTAAATACACCACACACATGGATGAAGAGAAATCCATTCCTTTTCGGTCTTTCAGGCCCTGACCTTCCCTACCCCGGGAAAGTTGGTTAAGTAGTCAATTAGCCAGTTACTGTATGTGACGAGCAGACACCTTCTTAGAGAAAAAGCTGGAATTTAAAAATTAAATGTATTTCTTTTTCCATGCATCCTCCACAGAGTGGGGCAATAAGTAGTGCTCCAGCTCTGGCCTTGCCTGCCTTCTGCAGCCTAGGACAGAGGGCTTTGGGAAGGCTGCAGCAGTGTATATTGCAGCGATCAAAGACACTGACTTCAGTCTCTTTGATGGGAGTTGTTGAAGGCCAACAATGAACCACAAATATGACCAGATACTGTTGACATCCCCAGTCACTATCTGATGCTTGAAAAATATATACTAGGATGACCCTGATTGTGGAAGAAATCTGTTCCTTGGGAAGAAGTAACTTAAGAGATAATTTATCTGCTCCATTTGCTGACCAGCCCAGCCATTTATTTGCTGTCAAGACTCTCTGTTTCTTGGAGGAATGGAGTTCAATTCAGCTGCAGTGTGACATGGATCATCCATCAGCAAGAGACCTAAAGAATTTCAGGCACACAAAAACAGAAAGAAACTGTTTCTGATAGTCATGAGGAGGTCCTTACCGAGTACGTTCTAGCTTCCAGTGGTGAGAAGATCCACTCAATGTAGCCTGTTGTGCCAGGGGGGACTTCTCCTCTGGGAGTTAGGCAGACAAACACAGGATGCTCAAAGTTACGCTTCTGGATCTTGACAATGCTGTCCAGATGAACTTCAAATATCACAGGCACAGAGCTGCCATTGTAGAGTTCATAAAACTGAAGCGAGGCAAAGGGAGTAGGGCTTATTATACTATGTTCAAGTTAAACTAGCTAACACTTCCCTAGAGGACTCTGATAAGCACTAATAATTACTCAGCTTGTCTCCTCAGAATGAGGAGACCTCTTAATGTCAGGATTTATCACTGAGGCTCTGATAGGGAACCGTGCTGAAGGTTTATCCCCGCACGTGCACACTGATTAACTACAGTGTCACTTCAAGTGGTGCCCTGCAAATTCAGTCTAGGAGAAAATTAATACAAATTAGCTAAAGGGATCACTGTAAAGCAGATTATGTGAAATGCAAAACCACTCATATTTAAGTGATCTTAATTCAATTCAGACTTGCTCATTTCCCAAGTAAATTAGGCAGAACAGAATCAAAGCTGTCTTTTTTTTTTTTTTTTTCCCTGAACAAGTGTTTAAAGAAATGTAATTAATTTACTAAAAAAGTAATTAGGATTTATTTCCAGAGTGCCTGGAGCAGCTAGACAAGCTTTCATTCAGATCCAGTGTAAGAGAATAGGGGAACAGCCCAAAACACCTCATAAGCTTTCTGGCTAAAGTAAATGCCAAATCTTGTTGAACTGAAGATGGTGAGAGGTATTTTCCCCACTGCCACCCCAGAGCCATTTCCAGACTCTGCCTAGTACCAGTCTCAACGTTTTACCGTGACACTTTCCTGTGGAGGCCACTCTGTCCTCTGGGAAATGCCTCAGATACTGCCTGTCTTTGGGACACAGTAGCACCAGGTCATTCGCTCTGCTTGCTGCTGGGCTGGGCCCCAGGACACTCACCTGTATGGGGGGGTTGGAGGTGCCAATGGCGATGGGTGCGAAGAGATGCTTAGTGGATGTAAAATGAATGTACCGTTGGTCCTGTTCTATTGTCGTGCCGCTGAAGTTCAGCTGCAGTGGAAAGAGACACAGTCACTTCCTCACAGGGCCTCGGACCCATCACTAACAACTGCACAAGGACTCCGAAGGACTTTGCAAGCTGAGGGCAGCAGTTATGGATTTCAGTTGGTAATACCAGGACAGTGTGTCCTAGGAGAAAAAAGCAAGGAGATGGATACCCTTCTCAACCGTTGGCTCTTCTCTGAAAGGTCTGCATCTTGTTTCAGAGAGAAGGTGCTTTTCTCTCTGCTGTGTCAGGCTCTGGCTTCTTTTTGCAAGTGCATATTAGAAATTCTTCATGAATGAAAGTGTCTGGACTGTACATAGGAGAGTGCAGCTGTAACAGCCAAATCATTTGGAAAGACAGGATTTTGAGTAATGGTCTCCTCTTGAAAATGACCATCTAGATGCCCTCACTCTGGAGGACATCCTGCTCCGAGAGTATGTCTAACAGTCCAATAGCTGCAAGATCCCAGCTGAATTTTAAATGATCAGGTAATAGTCGACAGTATCCTGCTAGCCAAGAAGATGTCAGGCACTTCAAGCAAAGCCAAGAGATTGACAGAACTACTTCATGGAAACAAAGAGACCAGGACTCTCCATTTTGAGAAAACTGCAATCAGGTTAGAGATGAGTCACGATGCACGATTTCCTGCAGGATCATCCCAAAGCACCCCTAAGCTGTCTACCTAGAGACAGAGGCTGCAAAGCAGTCACAGAGCTGGTAATATCTCTGCAAAGGGAGCTAAGCTGCTGCAATTCTCAACTAGCTAAGCCTAAAGCATGGCTATTTTTCAAAAGCACATGAAGAAGATGGAGATGTTTGCTACGGCAGGTGAATGCCTTGGACAGGCACCTGCAGGAGATACTGTAACAGCTGCTTAAACAAGAGCAAAGAATGCTGATTCCTCCAAAACAACCTATTCCAGTTCTGTTCCATAAGCAAAGGGAGGAGGGAGAGAGGACTAGAAATACAATGCTAACGAAGTTCCACATAGTGTCTTTTCAAAGTACTACATGAGCATTCACCCTCCTGAGGGCCTCTCAAGTCAGATGAAGTGCAAATAGGAGGAGGACAAAAGCTGACATTTCCAAACTGCAAGGGAAAAAGGGACAGGAACATTCCTGAGCTTTGGGAGTGAAACATCCATTTATATTACTTGAGTCAAACAGCCAACTTGGATTCCACCAGACCACAACTGCTGAAGAAAAATGGTTTCCATAGACACAGGATGCTGCAATTAGAGTGCTATCAGTTAAAGGGAGACAAACAGAGAAAAGTGAAGACCTGCTGCAATCAGTTCTCCTTCCAGACTGCACAGATTTCATCCCACAGTGGTGACTTAGAGCACGAGAGGACAGCAATGCCAGATTCCCCAGGGAGGAGAGCTGCCTGAAGAACGTGTACTGCGGGTGGCAAGATCTTACAATACCTAATTAGCAGCAATGAAGTACAAAACAATTCCAGTTTATGAATCCTGTGTGCTCAGGGATTCTCACTGGGATCCAGCCTTTCTCTCCAGTGAGTTCTGGGAACCAGCATACCCCATCCTGCAACACCTGCAGCCAGCTGGGCTTTTCCTACTAAAACTGCTGAGGGCTGAAGATTCTGCCTGGCCAAAAAATCCCAGAGCTCTGAGAACAAGGCAGCAGCTGCACTCTTACAGGCAGACTATGGTGATGAGGCAAAGGACAACCCACGAGAGGAGGAGGCAGCAGGAGGCCTCATTTCCCTACAGCACAAGGAATGAGGTAACACACAAATACTGCAGAAGTTTCATCCTGCAGCCAGAAGAAATTGCCAACAGGAAATCAGTTTGGGTCCTTCACAGCACCTAGTGATTGCAGGGCTGAAAGTTGGCCACTGAGTGGGGAAGAAATAATGGAGAGGAAGCTCCTCCTGAAGATGAAGCAGACAGAGTCTATTGGGGAAGCAGAAATTGGGAGGTCAAAATCTGACCACATGGGTAGAGTCATCATGGATGTGAATTTGGACCCCTCAGAGAATCAGACACTGTCTTGCAGCTGGCTAACATCACCACTCTAAAGCCAAGCAGTTTGGAACTTGACAGTATGACCAAGCAATACCCGAGTCTGATGGTCTCTACCCCTGCTTATTGTTGCTTTCTCAAATTTCAAAAGCTTAACTTTCGGAGTGGCATTACAGCATTTGCTTCCCTTAAGGTTAGCACGTGTTCTGCACATTTCACCAGATTCCCAGGGGAGGATCTGCTCAGCCCTGTCATGTAAGCAGCTTAGAGCAGTCTCTGTCACAGGGGCTGGTATTTCTGTGCTCTTCAGGCCATGACTGAAAGCAAAGAAGGCACACTGTCTTCAGCCCCTCAGCTGCCCTCTCTGCAGAAGGAGTAGACTCTTCCACTCCTACTTTCCGATACTAGCAGTTCACACCAGCACTGTGCATCCCTGTAGGTTGCCACCACCTACACAGCTCCTGGTCTCTGGATTGGCCTCTGGAGCTCCTATTGACAGAGCTCAAATGCATCCAGGGTTCTTTTATCATTCTTAGGGCCTCCTATGCTTTTTCATCTCCTTTTGCAACAAGAGCATGAGATAGGTGGTGGCCTCTATAGCTACCTAGGCCACTAGCTATGTGGCAAGAGGTGATGTGTGCCCTATAGACTTCTGGTGCTCCAAAGCTCATTCCCTGACTGGCGAGCTGGTGAAATGCTCACATCCACTCTCAGGATTGTGCCAGGCAGGCAGAGCACAGGGAGCCTGTCCAAGGGCTTTGAGGGAAGGCACAGTTAAGCCACTGTTTGAACAGCTTGGTCAAAGGGTTGGATTTTCAGCTGACAACAGTCCTGAAAGAAAAGAAAAATAAAAGAGATGTGTGAACACAATGGTCTCATAGGAAACTTCAGAGACAGACAGGAAGGCTCAGCCGGGCATGAGCTGTGCCCGGCAGAGCACAAGGTGACTTTGACTCTAACTGACAGTTTGAGAGAGGAAGAGCGAGAGAAATTAGCTCCAAGCCCAAAGAAACGCTCATGAAAAACATACTACAGAACATCTCTGGGATGCTTTACCAAGTAATGATGCAGGAAGAATGAGTAAGAAGCTCCTCCACCATTGGCAAGGAGAAATTAGTGGGTGGACAAGGACATCAGGGCTGCAGTGAGAACAACTAACCAGGAGCGCAGGGAGTACCTTCTGGGCCTGCAGAAGCAGCTGCCTCCACATCTCCAGAGCTGGAGGATGCTCTGCCACCCTGTGCCAGCATGTGTGTCCCCAGACTGCAGACAGTGCAGGTGATACTTGTAGAGAACAGCACATTCCAGGGGATTTTGAAGAGCATAAAGAGCTGATGAGATGGAGACATTCAGAAAAGCTGTCTATGAGAGAAACAGGATAGGTTGCAGATCTGAGCTCCAGGATCACTGCAAGAACTACTCGTGGTGGGGCAGATAAAATGTGGGGAAGCAAGCACAGAAGTCCTGTCCATGAGGTATACCTGAGTGCGGAAAGCATGCAGGGACTGTAAAACCCACAGGGCCTGTTTTGGATCTAGAGTTGACTTGGAGGAGGAAGCAATTTTGCACTAACATCACCAAGAAAACAAAACGGTTTAAAACAACAATAATAATAATTTTAAAAAATCATCTTGCTGGAGAAACCAGGAGATGCTACATCCAAAGGTAATTTAACCAGTGCACTGCCGTATCACACTGTGCTGGCGTGACAAATCTGACAGGATGTTGGGTTTATGTCTCTGCTTGGCCCTGTGTAACAGTCTGACCAGGGCAGGTTCCAGAGGAAGGTCACCACCCCCTGCATGCCATGCAGTTCCTGGGGAAAACACCTCAGAGTTCAGTTTCTACCTGCTGCTGTTCTGCAAACAGAAGCAAGAGATACCTGCTGCCTTACCAGAATCTCATGGCCATAGGAAACCTTCAGCAGGACAGGGAGGTTAGCAGTGCCAATGAAATCATGTCTAGGAGTGCAAGAGGACAGAGAAGAAAATATTAGAAATCAGCTCTGTGCCCAGGGTGATAGAATCAGGGTCACACAGTACATTAGAGACAATTCACTTCCCAGCTAAAGAGTCACTGTTGCGTAAGGGCCACAGAGAAGGAGGGGGACAGTTGTGTTTGGGTGGGAACAAGTGATGCAATGTTGATTTTAGTCATACACCAATTTACAGACCCAAGTTTCTAGGCCAACACCATTTGAAACACCAGTACTTCTCAGATCAGGTCTGCTGTGAAAGGGCAGGTGTTCAGCTTTCTTTGTACAATCTACAGGCACACAAGGGCTAGCAGCTCTAGTTGATAACAAAAATAAGAATATCACTGTACAATCAGAGCCATGGGAAGGCCAGCACGTTGTTCATCTCCCCAGCTGTCAGGGCAAGGCAGAGAAGTGTCCCCAGCACATCATGCTACATGCCTTTTGCACTGCAGTGTTAAAGGACATTAACAACATTTCCCAGAGGAGGACAAGGTTTGTGGGGTCCAGAAACCTGACACACTCAGGGACCTTTTACTTGCCCAATCTCTGCTGGGCAAGAGGCACGGGGAGGGAAAGGATCCAGCATGAAAACACATAGGACTTTCATGGCATGTGCTGTCCTGACACACAGGACAGCAGGAGGCTCTGGACTACACGCATTTGTCATCACCTGTGTGAGAGCTGAACAGATTCCTCCTGTCCTGGAAGAAGTGTCCCTGACTTTGGAGAAACACTGAAGAGCTGGTTATCCTGAATTCGCATCTGGTACAGCTCATGGAGGCTAAAATCAGCATTCTCTGCCCAGTGTTCCATGTCCATCTTCTGATCAGAAGGAAAGAGGAACGCCCTAAGGAATCAGTCAACTGGTCAGCAACAGGGACACACAACTTCCCCGGAGCCATAGCCAGCATGTTCAACCCAGATAGACTTAGCCCACCTGGTAGACATATGATGTTTCATCAGGTATGATCTGCAGAACTCTCTGTCATTCCTTGCTTGCTTTCCCACCCAAAGCCATCAATAGACCTCAGTCCCAGCTCCGCAACACAACCTACACCTACAAAATCCACCCTGCCAATTTGCAGACATCTCATGACCCCTGTGAGCATTTCCATATGCCCAGACAGACCCCAGAGAGAAGGCTGAGTTCCAGCAAGCACCACTTACCACTCCACAGGGACCACACCCTTGTTTACAAGCAGGAGCATCACAAGGCTGGGCTCTGAGCCTAATAGGGCAGCCCCAAAGTCGAAATCCAGCGGGACAGGGGTGTGCACTGGAGCGGTCATGCGTGTGCTGGTCACAGGAGAGAAAGAATAGATTAGAGTGAGATGAAGAACAGCTGGCAGGACATGACAGGGGAAAGAGTCAGTCTACACTGGCTCTCTTCCTTATACTCTAACCTTACGTTCTTGGCCCTTTTGGGAGAAAGGATACTGGCCATAATGCAGGCCTCTTGATTTTCTCTTAAAAAAAAATAATAAAAAAAATCTTATATATATGGCTAATGAGAGTGAGTATCACAAGAGAGTCCTGCTTACTGTAGGCATTTTTGGGCTCCCCAGTACAAGGAAGTCACTGCCATAACTGGAGCAGGTACAATGAAGAACCACCAAAATGGCTGAGAGCTGGAACACATTACTCGCAAGGAACAACTAAGAGACATGGGTTTGTTCAGCCTTGTGAAGCAAGGGCTCAGGGACAGCAACTGCACAAGTTGCAACACAAGATATTCTAATCACATAGTCTGAAAAAAGTTTTCAGCAAGGAAGTGGTAAAACATTGGAATCAGGTACTCGGACAAGCTGTGGTTTCTTCATCCTTGGAGATGTTCAGCATTGAACCAGACAAGACCCTGAACAACCTGATCTAGTTGTCCCTACTTTGAGCAAGGTGTTGGACCAGAGACTTTTAGAGGTTCCTTTCAATTAAATTCCTCTTTGTTTCTGTGACTTCTCTCTAGGGACCGTAAGCTGAGAAGTGGAGGTGAGCAACTGCCTGCAGGGGCTAGGATGGAATAACAGAGTGCCCCAGAGCAGTGAGCTACAACACAAGACAACAGTCACAGCATCTCTGTCTGACTCATGTGAGGGACTGACAGACCCTCTGAGCTACCTCCTTGTCTCACCTGTGCCTCCTAGGAACTTTGCAGGTGCGCTTGCTGAGAGCTGGGTCTCGCTCCAAGTATTCATTCAGTGTGCCCAAGGAAAAGAGCCTCCAGAGGTGCGACTTGCTGATGCGGCTAGCACTCCCTGCTGAACAGGCCTCTGCGATGCAGAAACTTGGATAAACGCCTGTGGCTACGACGGTGCAGAGGGGATGCTGCTCTTCTTTTGTGCCTGCAAGATCTGTAGCTTGGGAGAAAAAGAAACACAAAGAAGTAGTCACGTACCATGAAGGGGCTGCTGTCTGGGACAGCAAAGCAGAGAGGCCCTACCCAGATCAGGGAAAGATCAAGACTTCAACAAAATCTTATCTTTGGCAGCTTCTCAGAAACCTCTAAACCACTGACTTCTAGTTATACCTTGACTTCTGCATTTAGCGGTTAAAAAAAGACTATGTATATAATGGTTTTAAGCAGCGTGTTTACTCAGTTTAGCTCTGTACTATGTGAAACACCCTCCCCCCCCCT